>DWAO01000948.1:0-21494 GCA_018230605.1 Heliconius congener | reverse complement strand
TCGGTTTCCAGGAGGCGCGGGTCCGAGTCCCGCTACGTTCAAATTTTTATACGTTGTCTAAATAAGTAACTATATTGACTATTAAAAAAATATAAAACAAAAAATCCAATGCCTAGGTCCAACCAGTTACCCCACTCAGCCACGTTCGTACCATGTGTCGTGAAAAATCGTGTTATTCGCAATATAATAAAACAATACCGTATTGTAATAGTATCACGTAACCGGGAATACATTTTGATCCAGTTTTTTTTTGATCCGTTAACCCTTTTTCTGATAGTAAATCTTTGGGTCTGTACCGTAATGTCAAAAGCCGTGCGCCTGTTTCATATATTATTTGTGTCTTTGGACATGTTTATTTCTATGAAAGGGATGGGACGGAAGTGATTTAGAAAATTGATGGTTTTTTTTTTGTTTTTGTTTTTTTTTCTGTATTGAATTATATTTGAATATAGGATAGGATTTGTTATAATTTACACTGTGTTTTAGAATTTGTTAATAGTTTTGATCTCTTTTAATTTTAATTTAATTAAATATGTTTTAAATTTGTATAAAGGCCGGTAGCGGCACAACGGAGGAAGCGTACGACTGTAAACGCGACGGCTGTGAGATTTGATTCCCACTCGAGAGAATGAAACATTCAAAATCTTTATTGTTGCGCTCAGGTAGCAAGTCAAAGCGCGGCGAGGTCCCGCCACTCAACACGCAAAGCCTCGAAATGTGTCTTAATGGAAAAGGAGTTTATTTGCGCTAAGTTCCCAGGTTCCCACTGCCTATTCTACTATGTATATGATACATGGAAAATTTTATAAAATATAATAACTATATTTTAATACTACTCTAAGCTTTATGATTTTTGTAACATAACAGGATAACTAGAAGCAACCTAGTGTCACCTCGCCATACATTATCAATATATAACATAAAAAAACAGTTAAAAGCATATGTATTTATCAAAAAGGTCACGCTTTCATCTCTGTTACGATAAAAAATACTGAAGGTATTTGATTACCGATAAAAGTAACTAACCTTGTCGAGCTTTTAAGTTTAAAAATAAAACGGAATCCAAAATTAAGGCGGAACCGACACGGAACTGAACTTAGCTTAATTTTGTATGGTTATAACGTGTTATTACGTACAGAAGTTGTATAGACTATTATTTTATATCGATTTTACCAATCGTAGCTCTGGAGCACAAGCGTATGGCTGTAAACGTGGCAGGTTGTGGGTTGAACTCCCACTGAAGGAAAAAAAATATTTAATATTTTCATTTCGTCGCTCTGATATAGAGGCAAAGCGAGGCGTTGATTTCCGCCACTTAACACGCAAAACCTCCAGAATTCGATGAAGATTGGGGAACAGAAATGTCATAATGGAAACGGAGTGTCTTAACACTCGGTTTTCGGGTTCTGTCTTCCTGCCCTGCTATGTGCGAGATGAGTGAAACTTTAAAAAAAATAACAAAAGATTTCGAGTAACAAAGTATGAGAAATTCTAAGTAATTCTTTAGATCTATCTTATAAGAATGTTGCAAAGCGCCGAGTAAAATACTCATTGTACTATATTTTACATTATTGTATATAAAATAAATCCCCATTATCAAATAAGAAAAAAATACGCGAAATACGATTGCACTGATAAGAAAACATTGTAAGAATCATAAGAATCGAAAATGCACTTATTTTTTACTTCTTAATAGAGTAAGAGAGTAAATAAAAACAAAAGAAAAAGAAAATATAGTATTAGGTCACTCTGTTGTCTAACTTTGTCGCTTAAGGACTAACTGGTAAAGCTCATCTAGGCTACTAAAAACTTGAAACATTGAAATCACAAACATTGAAAAGTTTTACAAATCGATTCCTTTGTTTTTTTCTGCATAACAGAGGAGACAGACAGACCCAGTATTAAAGCACTACCATCTCCACTTTCCGTACGAATTTAAGACATTTTATATTCGTGTATCCCAATGGGAGTTGAACCTACTATCACATTCATCACATTTACACTCAGACAAACTGATCATTTTAAAAATATATTTTTAATTTACTTTCGCATACTTATTATGATTTTAAAATAATATTTTAATACGAGGACCTTCTATATAAATATTTTATTCCTATGTATTTATGAAAAAAGTGAGCCTTTAATAAAATATCACAATATATTTTTAAAATGCTATAAACAACTATAAAAATCGCAAATACTATTCTATTCAATAGGCAAATATTAAAATGGCACAATATGCGCTGTAAACAAAGCACAAAAATACTTTTGCCTCGACTGATATCTATTTTACACCATCTTCTATACAGGTGGTTGTAGGTTAAACTAACGGCAATTATACAATGTAAACATACAATCACTAAGATATACGAAATTGATATACTGCATTGAATGGCGGAGCTTAACGCCGCGCTTTCTTTATCAGAGTCCGAGTAGAAATCGAATAAGTCGCACGCTGTCCCATTTTAAAAATAACAACGTTTAAATCGATTCTACAATTTTAATAATTTATTATAATTATTATTAATAACTCGTTTCGTAACCGTTAGCCGCAGATATCGAGTTCAAATTAACTCGATCATAAAATTTGTTTCATAGTCAAAAATTAGTTTACTATTCATATGGTGATTTTATAATTGTAGAACTTAAATTGATTATTACTATCCAATTTCATACTAATTTTGTTAATGTCTATAATTTATTATTAATAGTGAATAAAATTTGGTTTGTATTTTTTTTGTGTTAATGATATTGATCGTAATAAAATTAATATAAAGCTAAATGTTTAAAAAAAAAAAAGTAACATTATCGCTGAAAAAAGTTACTGAAAATGAAGGAAGGTTCTTTAGTTAAAAAATTAACAACAACATATTATAATGTATGTATATAAAAAATATATTATTATGAAATTTGAACAATACAAAGTACTCAAAAACACAAAGCACCAGAACTGAAAAAAGCTCACTTACCTCAAACAAAAAACATCCATACATTTACTGTACATACAATCATATGTTAAAAAAAAACAAAAACAAAAAATAAATAAAAACTCTCGTCAACCAACAAGTCACTATAGATCCCACATTAGATCACTATTTTCCTTTTAATTTACACACAAATTTTTTTGACAGTTCCACAGATCGTGTTATCAAACGTAGGTAAGTGATAAGATAGCGTTATCACGTGCTACCCGCTTGGCGCCCGGACCGTGACTGAGGGTGTATAGTAGATGCCCCGGCCAATGCTACATAGACTGTTTAATGTAGATATGGCTTGGAAAATGTGATGTAGAGCTCATTGATGTGAATTTTGCATTTTCACTATTTTTCCCGTATGGTTTAGATATGAAATTTTTGCGTCAGAACACTCTGTTCCTCATTTTTCACAGGATTTTCAAAGATTTTGTATTAAGGTGCGATATGAAAAAAATAATAATACAACCATTCCCCAGAGTGGGATTCGAGTCCACAACCTTTGTTTTCAGTAAGAGAATTGATTTTTTTGGATTTTAAGCCATTTTTATCTGTAGTTTTTTGAAATCATAATAAAATTTTTTTGGTTGACCTTACTATTGTGTATGATATTTGGTAAAATATGAGAATTTGTATGTTTGTTATTGAATCAGTGCTAATCACTGTTAATATTATGAAAGATGATATACATAAAAATATATACAAATTTTAGGTCTATATTATAAAAAAATGTAATTAAATTCCTCTTATACTAAAATATCTCATTCCTTCTAAAATTAAGAAGACTAAAACAGAGAGTTTCTATACTACTTTCCAACCAACTAATTAATAAGAAAAATCCAACACACATACCATATTATAATTTTCCTAGCCAAGCAAAGAAATTAACCATCTATCATACAAAATAATCTATGATTCGACAGCGACCTTAATCTGAAATCCCTTTTCTACTCGGGCCTCTCATTATTGATCTCTTTCACTCCTTACCACCGGTGCAAGTGTTTGCCTCTCGCTCGCTCTGTATGGGAATTTGTATTGCCATCCCTTTCACACGCCACTGCAGAGCGAAAACAAGGTATAGGTGATATTAGATTTTTTTTCTATATTAGCCACAGAGTATGTCGTGTTTTAATAAATTATTTTCTTATCTGTATTTTTTTTTATTTTCTTTGTGTAATGGAGGATGTAGGTATATTTTTTTAAAGTAAATTTCAACAATTTTGATAGTTATATGTATTTTATTATTGCAGAAGTAAATACGCCAAAGGACTACCTCAGGAGATTTTGTCTGCGTTGCCGGCCGTCAGAGTGAAGGTGGCTGTTTTTCACTTTGATGAGTTATTCAGGATTTAAAATGTCAAAATGTTGTTTTCTTATGTAAATTAAAAATAGTTTACAATTTTTACACATGTTTTTAAATTATGAATATATCACGATCTCATAAAAATTGTAAAATTTATGTTATATCTGTGATGATTATATTTATAATGGACAAAGAACTCCTCCTTCTGACTCCTTTTTTCCTTTGCACAGAGAGATAGTTTGGTCGGTAAGGTGTATAATAGAATGTACTCTCTTCACTTCCATTTAAATTAGAGTTCGATTTTCAATATTATCTTTCTATACCTAACTAAAGAACACTACAATAATTTTTTAGTAACTAAAGCTTACGACGAATATGTTTTAAAAAGCTACACGTTCTATTTCACAGGTAGCAAGCAGATAGTAAGAATTAAATGCTAAGACTGCGTTGTCCACGCGCCGCCCTCTTTTCCAGAAAATCGAACTCACGATCATCGTTTTTACAGTCAGTTGCTGCCACTGTGCCACGATGGTTTTTATATATAATATTTAAGTTTAGCATTTAACCTTTTTGTTTCTACATGTCCCTATATTATAAACGTAATTTATTCTCTTTTTCCTTAATCTTTGTCTTCTTAGATATAAAACGTTTTTACTAAAATACGCCTTGTTATTAGAACAAATTGGTCTTAGGCAGGTTGTTACGGAATTTTTGAGGAATGATATTAAATATTTATTTTGTATACACAATATACAACATATGTTGGTAAATTATGATTTTTGTTGAAAACTTGGCTTATGTTAGCTATAGTAACTTGGTTTTATTGTTAAATTGATATTTTTGTAATTTTTTCTTAGGCCAGCATACTAAATCTGATTGTAACCGCGACACTACGTAAACGGTAATGTGTTCGATTCTAACTCGGAGTAACAATTTTTTATAGATATTTTCTCGCTCTTGTAACAAACCACAGACCGGCGCTGAGTTCCACTTCTCAGCACGCAGTGCAGTCGATAATTGGGTAATGAATGGGAAATCGAGTGTCTTGAGACTAGATTTCCTCTTTTACCCTGCTATCTGCTGGATACATGGTGAAGGTAATTTTTTTCCTTTAATCTAAGTACAAATATTATTTGTAGAGTTCTATATATAAACTATATAAAATAGTAAAGGGTCGAAGATCAAGCTCCGTAGTAAAGCATATGCCCCAGCAATGGACGAGGACTCGCCATTGATGATGATGACTATAATAAAAATGACGATGATGATGATGGTGGTGGTGGTGGTGGTGGTGGTATTGGTGGTGATGAATATCTACTAAAGATATATCTACTAAAGTGTTAGAGTACTACTAGTTAAAAGAATGAAATGATACAGTTATCCTTCCTACTAATCTTATTCCTGCATTTTTAGTAGGGTAGGCTAAGAGAACTTAATGTTAAACCACTTCGTTCTCGGACGCCAGGGCGAAAAAACAGAAATATAAATTTCAATAAGCATTTCATTACCTCGAGTGGGGATCGAACCCACAACCGTCGCGTTACAGTCATACCCTTGTGCCCTGGGCCACGACGGCACATATAGCATAATACTTTCTTTTTATTATGAGACGACATTTAATCCCACGCACGCTTCGGCCTATGAACCATATATGTTTGTTTGGCTACACGCTCCCGCACGCGGCAGCATTGAGTGTTGTGTAGCGGAACCCAATGCCACGTTTTGCCTTGGTACCTGAGCAAAGACATTAATATATCAAATATTCCTTTCCCCTGAGTGGGAATCAAACCCACAACCGTAGTACTGGCAGCCGCACGGCGTCGAAATAATCAGTTTTAATTTATTCATTCTATGGCATTAAGAAAACTGATTTTATTAAAGAGTTGAAATATATAATAACATTAGAACAATAACGTAGCGGGTGGTTGTTGATTTAATAAAATATTATACACGTTAAAGGTGCTCTGCAGTAATTTTCTTTTGACATTTATTTTTTACGTGATCGTGTCGTATTTTGTATTATATATATTTTTTTCTTTTACATATAGTGGATATAATTGTATCTAGAACGAACCTTTTTTTTTCTTTTTTTATCCGACTGTGGGAAAGCTCAAAAGGAGGCGTTATATAATAATTTATAGAAAAAGTTATTAAACCAAATTCAGAACGAGTTCAGTCGTGTAACAGGAGTACGACTGTAACGCAGCAGGTTGTGGTTTCAATTCCCACTCGAGGAGATTAAATATTTAATATTATCATTTCTTCGATCTGTTCGTCGTCGTCGTCGTCGTTCGCCGAGTTCCATCACTCAACGCAATGCCTCCAGGATTTAGCGGAAAGGAACAAAGAACAGGAATGTCTGAAGAGAAACAGACCATCGATTTATATTAGGTTTCTTCAGATTCTCAACAAATATTATCAACTTCACATTTTATTCTCCATTTTAGAGAGTAAGCAGAAAAAATTGAGTATTGAGATAAAATAACATAAAAAAGTATAGTGTTCCATTACTATTCAATAGTATTAAGGCTGGTTAGCCTCGTTAGAGATACGTTCAGATTACCCTTTATATTTAGGATCTGACGCAACTCTATTAGGATGTAGATTATAGAACAAAGGCATTCTTTATCCGCCCACATATTGACGTATTATGTGATGCTAAAAGGTTATTTTAGCTTCATTAGAATAGTCTGTTTATATAAAATTCGTGAGAAAAAGTTTTTAGTTGAAATTTTATTATGTTATTTGAGGCTAAGTGAGGTTGTGGTTTTGATTCCTATTAAAAAAAATGAAATATTTAATATTTTCATTGGGGCAATGCTTTGGTAACGAGGCAAAGCGCGGCTTTGAGTTCTGTTACTCAAAGTGGGGAACGGAAGTGTCTTAACGTTTCTTGTACGTACCCTGCTATATACAGCGGTATACAGCGTGAAGATATATTTAAAAATCAGAAAAGAAACAAAAAAAATGGATACAGCGTAACATTCTCAACCTTTTTATTGTTGCGGCATATATTTTTAACGATTTCAAAATTTGGCGGCACACAAAGAAAAAGATAAAAATTATTTACTCACTACAACACACTGCATGAATAGTTTATGACAAAAATTTTAATATATTTGCAAAATTTGGCGGCACACAAAAGTGCCGCGGCACAGTGGTTGAGAGTCACTGGGCTAGTGGCACAGCCTTTAACTGTAAATAGAACCGGTTTGATTTCTACTCAGGATAATGAATTATATTCATTTCTTTACCAGAGCGTTGATTACAAAACAAAGCGTGGTGTTGAGTTGCGCCACACGTTACGCAATGTCTTAAAAAATTAGTTGGAGGGTGAGAAACGGATTATCTTAACATATATAATATCGAGGCCATTCGTGGCGCAGTGGTACAAAGTGTGACTGTTAAACCGACTGGTTGTGGGTTCGATCCCCATTCGAGGAGATGAAATATTTACTTAAATTTACAAATCCATTTCATCGCTTTGGTGTCGAGGCAAAGCGCGGCGTTGAGTTGCGCCACAAAACACGTAATGCCTGTAGAATTTGGCGATAAGTGGGGAACGGAGTGTCTTAACATTAGATTCCTTACCCTACTCTGCTATGTGCGGGATACAGCGTGAAGCTACTTTAGTTTAATTTAATTTAATACAATATACAAGTATTTATTAAATGTACAATTTGACTCCTTTTACCACATAACAATGTAAGCACAGAAGTTGTGTCAAAACCACTAGCTCTTCACTTGCCGTCAATTAGATACATTGGTGTTTAGTTGCAGAATTCTACCCAAAATAAGTGAAAATAAAAATAATTAATTCCCTCGATTGGAAATCGAACACACAACTTTAACGGCCACTTTCCTACTGTGAATCCACTTGTGTCCTTTAGTTATTGTTTTGATATTGTTTGTGTAAACTGAGACCATATGAGAATTCTGTTTGTGGGGTTAGATTGTGTTGTGTTTAATTAATATGGTGAATGTTCATTTATGTTATAATACATCTATCTGCCTTTTACTTTGTACTGTAATTATTATTATAGAGCTAATCGGTTAAATTAAAGAGGAATAATTAACGATTTACATATAACTTTTTTAGAAACTGTATATAATTTGATCGTTGCGGGATTTGAACCTGCGCCCGATTCCTCAACGAATAGGACCAAGAGGCGCAGGATTAGAGCTCACAAAAATTAATTTATTACGCGTTTTTTAAAACCGTAGTTCTTTTCTTGTTCTCTTGTTCCTGACTGTGAAAATGTTAAAAATAAATTGTTTTAAATTTTTAATTAATTTATCGAAGATCAACGGTGTCTTGGTTGTGATTTCGATCAAATCACATCGTTTCGCGTCGCGATTCTGCTCCTCCGCCACGAATGGACTCAAACCACTGACCAGATAAGACAAAGAAAATAATTTAAAAAAATATTTCACCCAGTGAAATCGAACTCACAACCATTTCACTGTCACACGATGGCTGTTAATTTAAAATTAAAATATTTAGTTCTTATACAATTCAAAGCATCTCCAACAGCAGTCCTTATACAGTAATTTGTCGTACAATAAAAAAACGCATCGACTCCATTGAAAACTACATATTGCAAGAAACGAGTATTCAGTAAGTTTTTTCAGTGCAATTACATGTTTTATCCTTATCTAACCTATGTAAATTTTCTTATATATTTGTCTCTATCACACACTTATCCTTACTATCAAATTATCAAGCCGGTTAGATAAAAATAAAGCACATCTTAACTTTTTATATGAACAACGTACATCGTATGCATCATAATAAATTACGAAATCCTTCAATCTTTCTCTTGTAATTATGTAAATGCACTATGAATATTAAATATATTAGATGATACATTATCGTTCAAAAGTTGAAAAAGTAGAGTACCGTGTGAACAACTTTTTTTTTTCTTTTTCAGCTTCACGCTGTGTCCCGCAGCAGAGGGTACTTAGTGTTAAGACACTCCGCTATCAACATTGCGCCGAACTCTGGAGGCATTGCTTGTTAAGTCACGGAACCCAACGCGAAAAATTGTCAAGATATCAGAGCGAAGAAACGAAAATATTAAATATTTCATTTCCTCTAGTACGAAACCAAACCACAGTCCGTCGCGTTTTCAGCCACTAGCGTTTCCACGTCTGTCCTTACCCTATGAACATATTTGCATAAAAATTTAAAAAATTGTATTGTATACCATATTTTTCCCCCTCCAACACAATGATCGTAGGTTTGATTCCCACTCTTAGTAATGAATATTATTGATTTCTCCGCTCGATAAGGGAAAGTACTTGGGTTCTGTCACTCAACACACAAAGCATCGAATTTGGATTGAAAGGCACTGTTACAAAAAGAGTAAATGAGAATATTAAATATTTCACTCTCTCGAGTAGAAATCAAATCCACAACTGTTGTGTTCACATTTTGAGGTTCTGTGCAACGGTGGCTTGTCGGTTCGACGGTAACTTGACTTAATAACTTACAAAATAACTTTTAGGTACTAAAATATTCTATAAAATAAAAACGTTCATCCTACAAATTATTTACATATATAAAGGCATATATTTATAATGTAAGAGGTGAATACTAGAATTTGACGAACAATATATCTTTATGCAAAATCTCTTAGAAAATCCTGCCGCTTTGATATTATCGCTCATTTTACATATACGGGCGGACATAAAAAATGTACAGCAATTTAAATGGTTAAATTATATTTTAAAAGAAAGACATTAAATAAAATATACATTAAATTTCTTTTCTGTTTTTTTTTTACTTTTATCTTACTATATTATTCTTTAAAAATAAAAAAAATATCGCAGGCACTACAGCGGAGTGGTAAAGCAGATGCAAACACAACCGTTGTGGAATCGATTCTCACTAATGGGAATGTTTCAAACAAAATAAAGCGCGACGTTGAGTTGCACATAATGTTTTAAGTTAAGGCGAAAAGCGGAAAATGAGATGCCTTAAAATAATGAAATAAAAAAACAGATATCATAGTAAGAAAATGAAATAATAAATCCCTTTTTTGAAACAAAAATGTTATTTAAATTTAATAATTGAATTCGTTTTAATCATATAAATACATTAGGCGTTCACATTTTGTCCGCAAGTGTACTTCCATATTTCGAGTGTTTCGGTCTTTATGAAAGGCGGCTAGGTGCGGCCTTCAAGAATTCACCATTCACTAAGCAGGAATTTCTACTTCAGTTACAATGTTCCAGCCAAAATGCATGCATATGATTGTCTTGATAGTTTAGTAGTTGTATTAAGGCAGTGAGTTCGATTTCCGAATTAGGTTCACTGTAATAGGGGCCGACATAAGACTATTGACAAGTTAAAGTTATATTTAGCATTTGTATAATTCAATAATATATTTATGATTACATCAAATTTTACTTATAATCAATTGTATCAGATCAATTAATCAGATCCATGCTGCCCATCCATACATTAAAAGGTCAACGGGTCTAGTGTCAAGACTCAATTCTATACTTTCCTACTTTCCACCTGGACGACAGAGGAGAGTTAAGTAACAGAACTCTACACCGCACTTTATCTTACTAAAATGAGCAAAAACATCTACCAATCATCATTCTTACAGTCAGACTGTTCCCCCCAATTGTTTTCGTACCTCAGCAAGATTTGAAGCCACAACCACCGAATGCTTAAAATGAAATATAACAGTTATTTAGTTCTATAATATATCATATTAAAATACATGTTATCATCTATTGTGTATCACGTCGACCTTATCCCATATAAAACAACTAGGCGCGGCCTCAAGAATTTATCCTTCTCTTAGAAGGGATTTCAACTTTGGGTACATTGTTTCAATGCAAATGAACATTCAGATTATGCAATAGGGAAGAATGAAAAGATTTTGTCGTTTTTGTCTGTTGGATCTTCATTTTTTAACAGCTTCACGCTGTATCCCGCAGCAGCAAAGTAAGCAGAGGGAACCTAGTGTTAAAACACTCCGTTTTAAATTTTTACATTGCGAAACATTATGTGGCGGAACCCAACGCCGAGTTTTGTTTTTTATCAAAGTTAACGAGAAAAAGAATCATTAATTAATTCCCACGAATAGGGATCGAACTCAAAGCCAACGCCTTTGCCGTCACACGCTGCCGGTGCCGCGGCGACCTCATTTACAAAACATAAAAAATATTATAATTTAATGAGCAAAGAAAAAAGATTAAATTTATCCATGAAAAATCAGAAATAAATTTAATCGCTTTAGGTAAATAAGCTATTTAGATTACTTTATAAGTAACATTTATACAATGTAAAATAAAATAGCCCCTTGATCGCTAGAAATCCGATTAATCAAATCCTATTTGAAACTAGACTTATTTTATTCACTATGACAATATTATGAAAGATCAAAAGAAATTGTTGTTAGAGTTAATTTGTATAACATATATACCTAAACATTACTAAAATATTTTTGCCTGTTAAAAACTATAGTTTTTGTTTTTCTTAGCGTAATAATATATTAGTTAAACTATATTTTTGCCTAACTATCATAGAATAGTAGTTGAATTTGGAATTGTGTTAGGTAGAAAGAGGTAGTTAGTGACTCTTTTATTTTTACGTGGGAGAACTTTTGTAGCTAATAGTCATGTGTAAAAATTTTATTTTTTTTCTAATTTTGATGATAATGCATATCTTTTATGGCTGGCGAATAATACATTCGCTTGACATTATATCCTTCAAAGTGGCAGAGTAAATAGAAAGAACCTGAGTAGAGTAAACGCCGCTCTGTTCCCAAAAAAACTCTTAGTAGGAATCGAACCCACAACTGTCGCGTCTAAAGTCGCACGCTTCTGCCCCTGTACCGCGACAGACCTCAATATAGAGATATTGATTTGAATATTTTTTATTAAATTAACTTGGATTTATTGAATAACACCATCCTTAGCTTCAGCCTTGATTTAAATAGTCCATCTTTTGAGGCTAGTTTAGTTGTGACTAATAAAGTTAAATTAACGCTAAAGACCTTTTTATCTCTACATTTTTCTTTAGCTTAATTAAGTGAGAAATTTTAATCTAAGAAAATTAAATTAATCATTACCGAGCAATTCTCGGACCTGACCGCCATTAATAAAATATATATTTACTGTATAGTACATACATATTTATCAGCTTTATAAAGTAAATAAATAAAGTTTATCCGTACACTATGCTTCCGGTCGGTTTACACCGGAAGCCTTTGCGAGGCTTTCAGTAAGCTTTTTTTTTTCAGTATAACATACATACTAAAAATAATATATATATATATATATATATATATATATATATATATATGTTAATGTTTTAGTTATTTTCTCTTATATAGGCGAATATTTATAAAATAATCTCATTGAATCATTGTAAAATAAATCAATTCAGCTTCACGCTGTATCCCGCATACGACAGGTTATTCAGGGGGAACCTAGTGTTAAGACACTTCGTTTCACTCAATTTGGGAGGCATTGCGTGTTGAGTGGCGGAACTCAACGATGCTCTTTGCCTCGACACCAGAGCGAAGAAATGGAAATATAAAATTAAATAAATATTTCATTTCCTCGAGTGGGGATCGAACCGGCAACTACGGTCGCATTACTTATTTAACTTCTTTTTCAACTTTGTATTTCATCCCACAAATAGCAGGGTAAGCTGAGAAAACTAAATGTTGGCCTCTAATCTCCCGTATTAGATACATTGAGCGTTAAGTCGTGCTTACTTAACGCCGCACTTTCAAAATAATGAAATGTCCCTAACGGATATCGAACTCAATACCGTTGTGTTTTCGGCTAGTGTTTTTTAGACGCAAAACCAATAATCTAGTCAAAATTTAGATTTGAGAGACAATTGTTGAAAACAAAATTTAAAGAACAGTTCATTAAACAAAATTATTTGAATGTAAACAATAAACTCTCGTAACAAAAACCAGTAAAAGCTTACTGACTAAAACTTAAAAGCTCCGTCATAAAGAACAAATGCGTCCACGTTCTTGGCATTACACAAAATGCATCTTAGCGAAAATTAAAAATTAAAACTTATTTACTTTAACGCGATGCTTTTTAGAAGATATTATTATAAAGAACTGACTAAAGTAGTATAACTGAATTAATATGAAGTATACTCGTACATATTTATCTACAATAGTATATATTAAGTTATATTATATATTGGCATAGGGCAGTGTGTAACGTAGAAGCACAGGCGTGGTGTCGTCGCGACGGCTCAGAATTCGATTCCCACCTGAGGAATGACATATTAAATACTTTCATTTCAATGCGGTGGCATTAAGTTCTGCCACTCACGCAATGCCTCAAAAATGGATACAGGAACTACTGATTCGAATTGAGAAGCTATTCACTAAGGAAAGCTGTTGGCTATATTATATCACATTGGTTTTTTTTTTGTTAACATAACAAGACATTGCCGTTAGGTTCCGTCAGTTTTACTTATATTCTTTTCAGTTGTACTCTGCCTTATCTAGTATATGCGGAATACGATGTGAAGCTATAAAAAATAACAAAATATAAACACAAAACATTCTGTCATTACGACAAAACGCCACACCTTACCCAGGTTGGCTAATATGAAACTGTTTATTAGCCGCCATTTTGTGTATTCACATCGTGCACGAAATGGCCGGCTGTCTGTACGCGAGCCGGCCTTAATGCGCTAATAACTGTCAAATTGCAATGGTTGTTGTAAAAATAACGGTCTATACTTCCCCTGTACGTGTTTCGAACGAGTAATTAGGGAATTTTCGCGCTTTTGGAGGATATATTATGTATATATTTTTTTGCGTTAATAAATATAGATTTCGTTCAGGCCGTGTTGCGGTCGGCTTTATAGTGTTTACACATTGGCATTGGTTGGGAACAAGTGTGAGTTCTGTTTATTTCAGTTGTTTCTTATTGATCCTTTTTTCTTTGTTATATGAGGATATCTATTTTGAAATAGTACAGTGAAATTCGTTTTATAATATGTTCAAGGATATATAGATATATTATGTATATACTATTCTTCTGTTATTGAGTAAATAATAAAAGCGCTTAGAGTGCCGAAATTTTGTATGTACATTCCTTGGGAAGTATAGGGGTACAATAAGAGAAATTGAGAACGAGAAAAAAAGTAGACTTTACCTAAGCTATTAAAACTTTCGCATAAGCTGAAATTGCGAGCTCTGATTTGTTTCTGTTTCTTTTTATATATTCTTCATCTAAATGTTACTATTCCCAGCTTTTATTAGGAGGGTCTGCCTTCCAAGTCGATCTCATCCAACTTTGCACGGTCTTCAGAATCTTCGGTGTTTAGTCCATTAGCTCTCTTGTTCTTTATCACAACATCCTGCCATCGCTTTATTGGGCATCGAAAGTAAGCTCTTGTCGAAGAAAGCTTTTATTGATTTTTTTCTGAAGTATTTTTTAAAATACATTATTCGTACATTATTGCAGTCTTCGTTGCTCCTAATCCCTTGCTGGACGCTTTAAATCTGACATCTGCTATACTGCGGCAATAATAAATATAAATTAAATTAACTTTATGCCTAATTCCCTAAATTTTCGAGCATATTAGTGTATCGATAAAGATATATTTATCTAGTAAGAGACGACAATATTAAACTCCGTTTAATTAAAAAAAAATCAGACCTAATTATTGGGGCGATAAATAAGGTCATTTCCATATTCTTTATTGTAGAAGTGATTGATCACATAACAAATATCTTTTATTTTCTTACACATTGCTGTTTTATTTGAGTTTAAAATTAGTGAGGTGCTGTTGCGTCACCCTTGTTGCTTTTTATGTATGTAAAAACAGTGTTGCTTGCCGAAGGTTAAATAAAATATAGTGACATATCCTACCACTATTTTGGACATACATATAATACAAAAATTCGTCGTCCCTAAGAAATAGCTTCAAAAGGTCTTTTATAAGGTTCAAGTCAATCGTTTTTCTCATTACCTATATATCTATAGAATATTCTCACGTGCAACATCATATTCATAAAGAAGCCATAAACTGACGATCACAAAAAGAAAGCTTATTTTAAATGTAAGCGGAAACCATAAATACAAGAACTTATACAGATAAGTGTTATTAAAAATAATTGCTCCGAATAAGATTTACTGCTAAGATAATATTGTATATTCAACATATAAATACCTCTTTAAGTATATAAAATGATGAATTTTTATTAAGCTATTTTGCCAGGTAGATTTCATGTTGCGGCGTTCAATTCCACCACTCAATACACAAGGCATCCAGAGTTCAACGGAAAGTGGAAATGTCTTAACGAAATGTTTTAATACTAGGTTCTCAGGTTCCCTCTGCCTACCCTTCTATGTGCGGGTTACACCGTGAAACTAAAAAAAATTTTTTTTTTTTTACTTGTATATGAATTTTAAATTGAATGAAAAACTTTGTCTTGACTGAAAAAATCTACAAAAATGTTAAAAATATAATTATCTTGTAAGGGCGCTTATAACTTTTTTGATGTAGGAACTTATAAGAACATATGGCTTAGTGGTCAAAGGGCTTAGACGGTTAATAAGAGGCGCAGGTTTGGATTCCGCTGTGTTCAACCTATACTTACGATTTCTATAGTAATGTAAAATTGCAATAAAAAGTCTTGAACTTTATGTATGAAGAAGCAATGTCGTAAGTGTGTTTGTTTTATTTTTTATTATTATTCGAGCGAGCGAAGTTGAATTTGGTGAACGAAGCAATCAGGATTATTTATTATAAAATTATATGTAAATTACAAGATATTTGTTAGGTATCCTTACAAACTGATCTAAGGTGTGTAATAGAAAGGAAGGTGTAGATTGTATACAATGTTGAAATATTGCATACATTTAGAGCGTAGTAAGGTAATGTGAAGCCTAACTATGTTGGACAACATCACCGAGTGCTAAACTAAAACAAGGTATAGGTTCAAATCGACACAAATAAAAATTTGGATAATTTTATAGAAACATTTCATAATAATTATAAAGAAAAAAACTGGACAAGTGGGAGTCGGGCTCGTCCATTGAGGGTTCCGTACAAAAATTGGAAATCTCAAGCTTTTTTTACCACACCTTACCTATCGGTTGTCGGTCCGCCTGACAATATGGCCTGCCCATTGCCACATCAGCTTGCAGATTGTGTGAGCTATGTCGGTAACCTGCGTTCGTCCAGGGCTTTTATCATTTCGAATTCTGTCGCGTAGAGAAATATCATGCATAGCTCTCTCCATCGCTTGCTGAACGACTTTGAGC
This sequence comes from Heliconius congener, assembly GCA_018230605.1. NCBI lineage: Eukaryota > Metazoa > Arthropoda > Insecta > Lepidoptera > Nymphalidae > Heliconius > Heliconius congener. Next base: position 4,943 of record DWAO01000948.1, on the reverse strand, counting down.
CTCTGGATAAGGCTTGCGGTGAAGGACCACGTCTCAGCACCATAAGCCAACACTGACAACACACATTGGTCGAAATTTTTTGATTTAAAGCACTGAGTGGGATTCTATTAGTTGGTGGACATGGTTGCGACTTTGTATAAAATCTTTCAAATCTTACGTGACTTTGTATAAAAACTATCACAATGAGCGACGAATCTTTGACGAGGCAAACGAGCACATTTCGCCACTGAACTCGGCGGAAAAAAGAGAACGGAGTGTCTTAACACTAGCTTCTCTCTGCCTACCCTGCTGTGTGCGGGATACAGCGTGAAGCTGATAAAAACAAGATAACTAAAACATGATATTCTTCGTTCAAATTTAGTTGAGAATATTAGAGTGTCGCTTAATTCCTTCGATAAGTTCATGAAATATATAAACTGCTATTTTAAAATATTTAACTGGAAATTTTAAATTCATTGTAACCATTTTCTCACGGCATTTATCGAATAAATGGCTTCATTAACTGAAATACGAATAACCTCTGTCTTCGAGGAACTTAGATTAGCGAAGATTGTGAAACAACGATTACTTTTAAAACATTTCATATATCACGTTATATTATAAATAGAAGTTGTAGTAATGTGGCGTTAAATTCCGCCACTCATCACACAATGTCTCCAGTTCGGGAGAAAATTGGGAAATGAGTGTCTTTACATTAGATCTACTACCTACTACCTCCACTACATCCTCTTCTACCTCCTTTTATTGCGGGAAAATCATAAAGATGTATAAAAACCAAATTAATTATTTTTTTAAGTTTTCAATAGATTAGCTTCCCCATTGGGTCATTAAATTAGCGATAAGGAAACAGAGTGACCTAACACTCGATTTTTTTCTTCCTCTATCCAGAACTAAGAGATGCGTGATTTTAATAACTAAGCTATCGTTCTTGTTTACCAATTCTGAGATCACGAAATCTAAGGCTACAACCCTCTCAATTCTTCTTATAATCTTTTCTAATCAGATCAATCGTATTTCGCGTATTTTTCCGTTACTCGATACTGGGGATTTACTTTATATGGGACGTACAAAGAATGTTTTAAATAGTTAAATAAGTATTTTATTTGCTTTGTGATGTAAGGCTTACTAGGCTCATTGTACCATTCTTATGAGATAAGTATATAGATATTACTTAGAATTTCCCATCCATTGTTGAAGGATTTTTTTTAAGTATTTGTCATTGAATGGTATTATTTTTATTGGTATCACGATTTTTTATATGAATGTAATCGATTGAAGAATGAACTAGTGCTAAGATAATTAGTTACTTACCCACGTTCCGGCCACATTTCCCCACATTTTCTGAGTTGTTAATGGTGAAGCTCAACGCCGCGCTCAAGAAAATGAAAATAATTCATTCCCCATAGTGGGAATAGATTCCAGAACCGTTGCGTATACAGTGTGAACCTGAGACACGATGGCATTCAGACATATAACTCGAATATTATAAATATCAGATTCGCGCTGTATCCCGCACCCAGCAGGTTAGGCGAAGAGAACTTAGTGTTAAGATACTCCGATTAACACTTTCCGCCGAGTTTTGGAGCGGCGGAACTCAACGCTGCGCTTTACCTCGGCACTAGGTCGAAGAAATGAAAATATAAATGTAAATAAATATTTCATTTCCTCGAGTGGGGATCGAACCCACAACCATTCCATTTTACAATCACACTTTTTGCCCCTGCGCCACGACTGGCCTCAAACTATATATTATTATAAATATTATGTGATTAAATAAGTTTTTATTTTTCACTTTTGACCATGTGAACTTATGATATTATGTGTGGATATGTAATAACATGTGATAATCTACAATCACGTAATATGTGATGTAATGTAAGGATGCCTAATGCATGTGTACATGTGTGAGCACATATTATGTGTATGTGAAATCATAAGAGAGAAGGAGTGATTACATATGTGGATATGTAATCATATGTGCTGATGATTATTTACATGTGAATTGGTAATCAAATTTGTGGGCATGCGTGTCACTATGTTGTAATATCTTTGAATACGTATATACGGCATATGGATATGTATTCTTTTATATTGAATTTGCGTTAATAATTCTGACAATTCAATTTCACCAACTTCCCAGAATCCGATTTTGTTGAGCGGACGGGTGGGCTATTTACAACTTTTTACACAATTCACCTAATATGAGGCAATGAAATATAGCTGGGCAAGTGAGTGAGTGAGTCGGGCTCACCCATAGAGAGTTCCGTACACAAATTGTAGGTCTCGTGCTTTTTCTGAAATTTCCCATTCATCTCATACCTCACTTGAAAAAGTTATAACCACACCTGATGACTTTTAATTTTTTTTCCTGATTTAGTACTTCCTGTAGATGTCAATCGGTAGTACCCTATTAATTTTGATTTCCTTTATAGTCGAAATACGTATTTTTTACGATATAAACCATACCATAGATCTGATTATATGGTTTGAATTTCAACTCGATATCTCCAAGCGTTCTTGAGATAAAAGCTCTTGACAGATAGACGGGCAATAATATGATGTTATAAGGATTCCTTTTGTCATTAAAAGGTACGGAACCCTAAAAACTAGGGAGCTTGTTTCTAAAAAGGTTTTTTAATAATCTCGTTATTTCGAATTCGTATTACAATAAAATATTTATTGTAATACGAAGTCGGAAAGTTGGAGCATATATAAACGTTTTATTAAAAATTTACTATAAATAGTAAACGAAAATAATACTATTTTCTTGCGCTAGTATCCGCCGATAACTGCTGACAGCCGCCGGCGCAGGCTGATTGTAAAGGTTCAAACAGTGAAATTATTTTAAGGAAGGAACCCTAAAACTAAAATAACCTTATTTACACTTTGTAACAGCGACAGATTTGAAAGACAATATTGTTCGTAAATAAAGACTAAAACTTGCACTTGGCCTTACGGAGTTTTTTTAGGAGGTATTTTTCGTATAAGTAAAATTTTTCCTAGCTTTTTTTACTCTTTCTTCGTAGCGTAATGTACGTCTACAATTTTTATCCAACATAAAAAAATCAAATCACTAGTTTCCGAGATTTGAGCGTTTAATCAAACAAACTTTCCAGCTTTACTGTAGATCTCCATACATAAAACTACCTTTACATACATACATATGTAGATATATAACGTCAAAGCAAGCAACATAATATTATTCGTCGGCATTTAACTATAACAGTATTTCCACAGTCTAAATTACATTCATATAACCACAAATATTTCCAACATTGGTTTTAACCGAGTAACTCGATATGGTTGTAACTAGTCGATATGTATTGAAATGGAAAAGTTATCGAGATTCCTTTTTATCGTCAAGCGCCACACTTGCGGTCTTACACTAGTGATGTAGATTTATGGTTATTTTGACAAAGACTTGTTTTATTCAACGCCTTTTTTTTTAAAGTCACTGTGACGTTTTAAGTTTGGAAAGCTTGGTATAATGGAAGAAAATAAATTTATTACACGAGCTACGTGTAAAATAATGTGTTGCACTTTATGAAAATTTATTATTAGTTGCATTGTTTGTATTGGTAATTGTGAATAAAAAAAAAGTATTACAAAGGCGATGATTGTGAGTCCGATTTTTATATGAGAAGATGAAATATTGTGTGCAATGGGACTGTCTGGATATAATCACTATGATTGTGAGTTCGATTACCACTGGAGGAAATGTAATATTCATTTATATTTTAATTTTTTTCGCACTGGTGTCCAGGTAAAGTGCGACGTTAAGTTACGCCATTCAACACGCAGTGTCTCCAAAATTCGATAGATGATGGGGAACGGAGTGTGTAGTGCCTACACTGCAGAAAGCATATTTAAAAATAATAAAAATACGTAATGAATTTATGTAAGATTTTATTACTTTCAAATAATAAAAATATAAAGATTATAAATTATAAAATTAAGAAGATTATAAATTTATTTAAATTGTTTCCATATACAATCTACATATTATTATTTTACGTTATCTATAGTAAACGTAAGGTTTCATTATACACCAAACGATCACTTCTATAGGAAATTTGCATAGCTAAAGGCAATATCGTACTGCCATCTAGAGATATTTTACGATGACTGTTATTATTATTCGATCTTCTCACTGGAATGCAAATTTCAGTTATATTTTGTGAGGATATTAATAAAATATAATATATTTTTAGGTATTTATTGAAATTATTTAGTAATAAATTTCTTCTATTTTTAAAATAATAATAAATAATTAGTTACTAATTTCATATTCCAGTCGTGGCGCAGGGGCACAAAGTGTGACTGTAAACGCAACTGGTTGCGGGTTCAATCCCACGATGAAATGAAATATCTATTTCTATTTCTTTGCTCTAATGTCCAGGCAAAGCGTTATGTTGTTCTGCCATTCAAAACTCAATGCCTCCGAAATTCGGCGGAAAGTGAGGAACGGAGTGTCTTAACACTTCTTACCCCTGCTACGTGAAGCTAATGATTTTATTTCTTTTTTTCTCTTAATTAATGTTTTGAATTTTATATTGTTTTACATCTGTGATTAAAATATACATTACTTGAATGTATATTTTATTAATTCCATTTATTTCATTGTGTCAGTTTATTACACAAGCAATATAACTGTTTATAAAAATTATAATTTTTCTTGTGATTATTAAAGAGGCGGATGCAGTGGAAGATGTGAGACAAACAGACATCCAAGAGATCTTATATAAATTCTGTTTTTTTTTTTGAGATGGGGACGGGACCCTAACTCCTGAGAATTGAACTATCATCTCGTATACCATCAGACTATTGCGTTACAATGAAAATTATTTCTAGAATATATGATAGTAAACTTTCTAGAATATATGATAGTAACTTTTGTGCCGTGTGATCCCGGCCTAGAATAGGATCATCCTGGTACTGGTGGT
>DWAO01000947.1:0-21495 GCA_018230605.1 Heliconius congener | reverse complement strand
CATAATTTAGTAAATGTGTTACAGAGTGTCTGAACACTAGTTACCCTCTGTCTATATTGCTATTTGCGTGCGTCATACGCTCGAAATAACCAAAAGCATTCCAAATAACCAAATTCACTCATAATTGCATACAAAAATATATATTTTCATTTTACTAAATAATGATAATACTACTACACACTCTGGTTACGAGGCAAACGAGAAGTACCGCTTTAGCTCTCTGTATCTCACTTTCTATGACTTAAAAGATGAGCTGGGCGTGAACAACGTAACCAAGTGATAAACGGGACCAAATGATAAGGCACTTCGTCTTATCACTTGGTTCCCTCACTACTTTGGCGCAATACAGCGTTTAATCGCTAGTAAGCTTAAAATGTCCTATGACCAAACAATACTAAATATCACATTGACTTTTGCTGTAGTTTTTATATATGATTTTTTATATATAAAAAATAGACAATCAGATTCTACGAATATTACAAATGTGAAAGTTGAAGAGGATGGATGTTTGTTCCATTTTCACACAAAAACTCTTGAACAGATTTTTTTTTTCAATTATATAGCTTATATATAAGAACACATAAGGTAAAATTTATGTATATATTGGCTTTAATAAAATAAAGAATATATAAATATTTACTTATTAAAGCCCATATGGTCTTTTGTAGATAATGTTTAAAGTTTTTCATAAAAATAGCACAATAAAAATTTTTATGTCTATTTAAAATAGTAATTATTATAAAAAAAAAAAATATTATTATAAAAAAAATTCTAAATATTTTTTTTTAAATCAAAAAATTACAAAAGCTTACAAATGGTATTTTATAAGAATAAGCTCTTGTTGAATAGATATCAAAACGAGGTGACCCCTTTAAATAAAAAGACCTGTCCAAACGAACAGGTTAAGATATAAAATACATCTGAAGAAAAGAAACTTGCAATCGAGTCTAAACTAGATTTAACCAGTTTCAACCAGTTTTGAATTTAGAATAAAACTGGATTTTTGGGGTGTTTTGAGGTCGTCGGTGTCATGTGAATTCGATGTAAAGATAGCAAGAAGAGTTTGTATTATTTTCCATGGGAATAAAATTCCCTAACTTAAGTTATAACGGGTTCTAATAAATTTCAAGTTTACTGTTTTTGAAAAGAAGTAAATTTAATTTTGTTATAGGTACCTATCATTTATCATAGAACTTTGTAAAATGACAGTTGAAAAAATAAATTCAGTATTGCGCTTTAATTTTTTTTCGTGTAAATAATTTCAAAAATATATTTTTACAGATACTTATAAACTTTATTAATTATATTAAGTTAATAAATATAACACGTTTTTATAAAATTAAGAATGATTTCAAAATTGTACAAAATGCAATACAATACAAGTGAAAACCAATATCAATACATATAGCTTTGAGGGTGTTGATTACCCTAGTAGGTATATGTAGCGGTCACTTGATGACCGAGTGCTGGGTCAAGGACATACGACAAACGGTATGTAAAATTATTACGTGTTTAACATTTGATGTTTTGTTTAGATTTTGGAGAATTTCATATAAAAGTTGATTTTTGTTATAAGAAAGTCATATTATTAATATTATTACAGAGTTAATAATAAAATTAGTTACTTATTAAAGTTGAACATTAAAAAAGAAATTCAATATTAGGACTTCAAACATTTTTTCTAAAATTTTAATATATGTATTATATAATTATTAATATATAAATAACGCTAATTCTTATTTAGCTGTTTTTATCAGCACCCCAAGCGAGTCTTTATTTATAGTTATACTACATCCAAATTATATATTTTTTTTACATAAATTGTAGTCTATGTGTTATTCTCATATTTAAAGTGTAAAACTCCATATACATCTATTTTTGAGTGAAAGTGGAACAGTCTTACTAAACTAAGATATTTATAATATTATTAATAGGATTATTAATAATATTATAAATATGTTAGATTTTTTATATTTTAATTTTTTCGCTCTGGTGTCGAGGACTTGCGAAAAAATGCGCGGCGTTGAGTTCTGCCATTGCACACAACACGCAATGCCTCTAGAATTCGGCAGAAAGTGAGGAACGGAGTGTCTTAACACTAGGTTCCATGAAACAGATTTAGATCAAAATTTGTCAGTTGTAAAGCATATACTTTTAAATAACTTAAGCTACAATTTTATGAAAGGATTTTAAATAATTTGGCTATAAAAAAACAATAAGCTAAAGCGGGTAAATCCACCCGCGAGTCGCTAGTTTTACATGAACTCAATGTCACATTATATGGTTTTTTTTATTCAATTCTTTAACTCTAGGTAAAGATTTTAATTAATTAAAGTAATAGAATTTTATTAATTATTATAATTTAAGTTTTTTAATATAGTATATACCCTATTGACTATAGATTTATACAGAACGAAGTGAAGAGCTTCTATATTTTTAAGCTCGAAAATAAGCGGAAGCTTTTCGTTGCATATAGTTTAGAGCATTGTAGGCAATATCTCGAAAATCCCCCTGGTTTTCGAGATTTCGCTTGTTGACGATGTTTGACGCTGAGTGACGAAATTTAACGCCGTCGCTCTTTGTTATGTCAGTTATATAAAACGAATCTGAAAAATGAATAATTTTAATTATTTGCAAAAAAAATGTTATCAATATATTTAAGCAAAGTATTTTAATATTTTAAATGTTATTCCTTCTCTCTACTTTAAGTTTTCACGCTGTATCCCGCACATAGCAGTGTAGACAGAGGAAACACGGGAACCTAGTATTATGTTCCCATTTAAATATTTTCTTTCTTCACTTTACACCGAATTCTGAGGCATTATGTATTGGAGGAACTCTACATCGCGCTTTACTTTCTACAGAGCGAGGAAATGAAAATATTAAATATTTAATTTCACCAGCTAGTAATAGAACCTACGACCATCCAAGTATGTATATAATGGCATAATGAATTTAAAAAAATACAGTTTGAACTCGTAGTTCTCGTGATAAGCGCGTTCAACCAAGCAAACTTTTAAGCTTTACAATATTAGTAAGTACTACGTACAAAAGTATTGATAGCTAATCAACACTTATTTAATCAAATTCCAATTTATAAAGTAAATATGGCACTTTAACATAAACATCAAAGGGTAGCCAATTCACTGAGGCCCTCACTTACCTACCTACTTCTATACACTATGGTATAAACATAGGGTAAAACCCGCATTCCCCAAAAAGGAAATAGCAAACCGATAAGAACTCATTTCGAGACGTCTGCAAGACTAATGCTCGGCTTATCGCACAAAAGGTGCCCACCCCTCTTTATAGAATTTTCGGGCTTTCCCCGCTTAGGGGGTGGGGAACCCCCTTTTTGCAGTACATTTTCATTTCCTTCATCTTTCCGCGCTCGAGGTGTTCAGACACGGATTGGTTGTTTTCTTAGTATATTAAAATATAAATACTTTGCAGCATTTTTTATTCTTTAAAATAAATAATTAAATTTAATGTTTAAGTTGTAATACACAAATTATATCTCGATTAATATCTCCTATCGAATGAGTCAGAGTGCGGTGTCTTTTGCGGCTTTCAATTAGAAATGACCCCGCGCTGGGTCTACAATCACCAATAGAAAACAAAGTCAAATGACGTCCTCTTAAGTACAGTGACATCTATGTAAGGTAGTTATTTAAAAATAATAGCAAATACAAGGAAAATATGACTTTGAAAATGAAAAAATGAAATGAACGTGCCTTGACTTTTTTAATAGAAATATAGTATCGGCAACTTCATGTTGTATTCCGCACGTAGTGTTAAGATATGCTTCCGTTCTCCATTTTCCGCCGGATTCTGGAGGCACTCACTACATGTCAAGCTCAACGTCGCTCCACTCCACTTCAAAACGCCATAACTTAAGAACTGAACTAAATAATTTAAAAAACACATACAAAATCCATCCCTGCATCCAATTCCCGTCTTACAGCACCTTACCTCCCTCCACCCCATTCGTTAGCGAACTTCCATACTTTGTAATATGCAAATGTCGAGTCTAAGGGGATGGTGTGTTAGGCGTCTTAAAATGAATTAATGACGCAGGTGATTTTAGGGGAGGGCAGGTAGATTTAAGTAAATATTGATTATAATGTCTTAGTTTTCACTATTTATGTTGGGTAGTTTTGTTTGTTTAAGTATCGTAGGTAGGTAGGTGCTCGTAAGTAAGATTCTTAGTTATACGAGTACCTACTGTTCTTGAATTCTTGTTTCATTGATGGTTAAAGGTTTAGGTATATTAATTTCTTATATAAAATCTATAATTACGAATATTAAATTATAATTTTTTTTGTATTTTTAAATTATTATCCCACGATAAGGGCAGAAGATTGTTTAATAATTTTATTGTTATCCGAAATAAATAGGTCGCTCATGTAGTTATGAAATAAACGCGATGGTTGTGGGTTTGATTCCGACTCGAAAGATTGAACTATTTTCACATCACCATTATGGGAAATGCTTAATGAAAAAACTGAACGTTTAATACACCACGCTAGATATCGTGTTAAGATAAATCTTAACACGATAAAGTAGCGTTGAGTTCCGCCACTCATATTTCTAGAAAATCTGTCGGAATGTAGAGAACAGAGTGTTTCAACACCAAGTTCAGTTCAGCCCTGCTATATGCGTAATACAGCGTAAAAACAAAAACAAACGGACAAAGCTCACAAAAATGTTGTTATAGGTATTTAAATTGGTTTTCAAAATGTTAAAAATATAAACGAGAAAATAACGAAATGACGAAGAGTTAATAAAAGACTGGTAATGGTGTAAATAGAACAGTAAAATCAAATTTAAAGGAAGAAATGCTTTATCACATTCCTCTGCTAAGTAGCTTTAGTGATGTGCTGGTTAGACTTATTAACTCGTTTAAGATCGAGTGAAAATTCAATCAATTACACTTGAATATGTAGTCTTTCTTATTTTCTTGTGAGAATAATATTACTTACTCGATTACTTACTCGAATCGAAAACGATTAGACTTTTATTGTTAAAAATGTAATCGATTTACATCTTTGATATTATTTTGGTAATTATACGTATTCATATAAAAAGAATACTGTAATTAAATTTGCTACTACAATACAATATCAAAAGTAATATGACTGTTATATTGAAAAATAAAATTGACTTAAGTCAACTATTTGTTATTATGTTACTAAAGTCGTAACTGTTACTGTCTTTAAGTCAAATTTAAAATCATTTTTTCACGGTAATTTATCGTTATATTATAATAAATTCAAGTTCTATTGCTAGCCCACACTATGCGATGCTACTAACGTCTTATCTACGTACATTAGCTATAGCTTCTCAAACCTTTATAGTCTTTTTTTTTTTATAAATGACCCACTCTCCTCTGGCATGACCGGAGACTTTATATCTTTATTTTTATCTACAAATACTTAATCTTTGAAATTGTACAGGTTTACAAGAATCTTTATTAAATTTACTGCTGCCTTTGTTGTATAATACAGAGGCAAAGGGAACCTCGTGTTAAGACACTCCATTCCCCACTTTCTGCCGAACTTTGAAGGCATTGTGTGTTGAGTGGCAGAACTCAACGTCGCGCTTGGTCTCGACACAAGAGCGAAGAAATGAAAATATAAATTTAAGTAAATATTTCACTCCTCGAGTGGGGATCGAACCCACAACCAGTCGGTTTTACAGTCACACTTTGTACCACTGCGCCACGACTGGCCTAACAAAATAAATAATTTCAATAACTATATAAGAATTCTGACGTAATTTTATGAGGACGTATGGTTTAGAGGTCAGAGCGCTTGAACGATTTGCAAGGGACGCGGGTTGATATTTTCATACATTTCCTAAAAAAAATGTGTACCTACTTAGCTTACTACGTATTTAGCAAAGTTTCAGCTCATGCATTTCGTTGCTATTAACCAAAAAATATATTGTAATATAAATATATTATTATATTTTTACTAAATACTAAAAAAATAACAAGTAGGTTTCAATTATAATATTTGGAAAAATCATAAGGATATAATCAAACTTATATGTTTCAACTTTTCAAAATACAAGTTAAATCCACAATTTGAAAGGCACTGCTGACATCTTTCCCCGCGTTCTTACCCACATTATTGCCTTCATGAAATTCCTTAGTATTTATACTTTACATTTTATTAGTCTAATTTAAATATCATACGGATTTTTTAGCAAATAAATATTATAATAGTAATAAACGCCGCGTTAAGTTTCGCCACTGAACACGGAATGTCTCGATTTCGGGAATGTTTTAAGTTTTAATATTAGGTTCCTTCAAGCTACTTTGCTATGCGGAGTATATCGTGAACCAATAAAATCTTGATAATCTGTTTACCTATCACAGCGTGACCGCTGAATCATTCTCAATTTGGAGATCGATTCAGCGTTCACGCCGTGATAAATCGAAAATTATGAGAACGGAATGTTGAAACTTGCGATACGCGGGATACAGCGTGAAGCTGCAAATAATTATAATTTTTAACAAAAAGAACAGACTTCTACAATTTTATAAGGATCCCATAATCTTCTGATTATGGGATCTAACTAAACTTTCATCTAAGTACCCTTGAAATGTATCCTTTCCAATAAAAAAAAATAATCGAAATCGGTTAGCGGGACTTTGTGTTATTCGTCCATTTGTCGCGCACATACTTAATGCAAATTACTACACAGGTAGCAATAACTAAAAAAAGAATCTATACTTATAAGTTTTCTATATTATTTTTCTAAGTGTGGAATAACACTTTAAAAAAATGTTAAAAAAAGGATCTTCTAAATCGTGTCACCCAGTCAAAAATTCTGAGGCAACAAACAAAATAAAGACGAAGCCGAATTGATAAAATCTTCCATTTACAGAAGTCGGTTAAAAAAAATAAATGATGTGAAATTGAATAATAAACATTATTATAAAGTAGGTATTTGTGCTAGGTGAAGTTTAATTCATTATAATAAAGACCAATATTTCCTTTGTAATGATCCATTCCACTACTGTGTCCTCGGAAACTCCAACGGAGTGTCTTAACACTACGCTTTCTCTATTTATCCCGCTTAATGCGAGACCCAGCAATAAGCTGAACACTAACTGACCTAAGAACTAGTTCTACATAATATATCATAAATAATTTATTTAGAATACCTACATAAAATATATATATACCTATTAAGTAATACAATACAAAATCTCAGAATTGGAAGTTCGAAGCGGAACTAAAACATCGCTCGACATCGCCCCGGCACGTACTCGCCGCGCCTTTCAATCTAACTTCGCTCCTTACTTTGCTTTCTTGGAAACTTATCAGGGCTGGGGATAGTTTTATTTTCATTTTATACAATATATTTTTTTTTCTATATTTCTTTGGTATATAGATTACTAAAGAAATATTTCAATTATATGTTTTATCAATTCTCTGTAGCAGCTCAGTTTTGTTAGTTTGTATTTGTTATTATAAAATTTAATTTGTACTCAAAAGGGATGTTAAAAATAATTTCAAATATCTACTAATATCTGAAATAGAAATAATTGCATTTCGTCAAGCTTTGCCAGATAGACAGAAAACCTAGTGTCAAGACATGCGTTGCCTATTTTCTTCTCCTTTTCCAGACATCGTGTGTTAAGACGCGGAACTTGACACCGCGCTATATCTTGTTACCAAAGCGAAGTAAAAAAATAATTCTTTCTCTGAGGGCTAATTAAACCCACAACCATCACGGCCTCATCGTGGCGCAGTAAGTCCAATTTTTATGTACAAAAAATTGTTTTTCCAATTGTTTATTTTACTTTTTAATCTTTTACATTATGAGAGCTTAAGATCCATACATAGGAATAATTTATTCATAGTTATTTAAGTCAAAGACAAAGTGATTCATTGTGTTCGGCCACTCGACGGGATTCGGAGTGTATTGACACAACTTTCTTTCTACCTGTCCTACAATATGCGGAATACAGCGTAAAATTGAAAAAAAAACGAATATATCAAAATATTTACTATATTTTTTATTACAAATATTTATGTGTTAGTTGGCGTCCCTTAGCGTAATTTAAATTCAAAACGAGCGCGCGGCAAAGTTCCAAACCGTTATATCAAATTCTTGGTTAGAGTGGAATATAAATTTACAAGTATATTGCATTAATGTATATAAATATAAGTAAATGTTTATATTAATTATTCTTATTGATCAATAAGAAATACGTGACTGATTAAATACGATGGTTGTAGATTCAAATCTTGTCCGTTATAAGTTACATATTTTCATTTAATCCCTTCTCTAGTTAGACGGTTGTAAACTCGGCTGCCTGGGTTCGATTCCATTCAGATTAATGGTTTTTTTCGTCGCTCTGGTAACAAAACAAAACGGAGCGTTGAGTTCCGCCATTTGAATTTTTTTTGAAAGCATAGAATGGAGAGCCTTAATACGAGTATACCTCTACCTACCCCTCTTATCTCTGCTATATGCGGTTTACAGCTGGAAGCTATTTTTGTTACTGTTTAGAAAAATACTATATTAAGGAACCAGTATTAGCGCTTATTAAATAACGCGCGAGCGAAAATGGATTAACTAATCAAATGAAAATACTTACAAACAATTAACATTGAAAATAAATGTGTGTCATTTAATAAAAGAAATCAATGAATAAAAAAACATATTTTATTTTATAATTACTACAAAAAACAATAAACTCCGATAAAGTTGTAAAATTATATTTACTTTTTGCTCATTCATTGTTTTCTATTATAATAATTTTGCCTTAACTAACTCATCGGGACTCAAACTTACTACCACCACATATAAATATGTACCCATAGAAATGCAAAACACATTATAGCGTAGCAAGTAAATCAATAGACGTCGTATTTATTTCCCATTCGCGAAAATAGAGACATTACGCTGGGGGGAGTCGGGGTGGGGGTAGCTACCACCTGAGACAAGGCAAGGCAAGACGGTGGCACTCAAAATTTCCTATTACATAACTGTTAATTAAATAGCTTTAGAGTTTTAGTGGTTTAAATATACGCTTCAGCTTGTTATGTTCGAGTTTAATGAATAATTTTAGTGTTTTGTGCTTTTTGATTATATTGGTGTAATATGTGTTAAATTAGGTGTAGAGTTTTGTCACTATATGAAATTTATATCTCTAGAGACGCGACGAATGGAGGCCATCGTCACTAGTACATGATACATTATTTTGTTCGCTGTTTATGTAGAGATTGCTTACGCTTATCTATAGTTTGTTTTGTATTTTTATTAAAAAATATCTAATTTATAAAAAAAACAAATTTTTTTTGGAATTACAATTTAAAGTTACGATATGATTATCTATAATGTTTTTGTTAACCCGATTTGGTTAATATAAAGGCAAAATTAGGTTCTGCCTCTTAACACTCTAAAACTGACAGTAGAGAAAGAAGAATGCTTTTAAAAAAAATAAAAAAAATATATATTTAAAAAAAATCACATTGTTACCGTAGAGGGCTTCGGGAGACACCGGCGTACGTGAGTGTTCGTCACTCGTTTCTTTCTATCTACATATTATGCAAGGATATTACATTTTATTTCATCGCTCTGGCATGACAAAACTCTGTGTTGAGTTGACTCCCCACCAATCAACACTCAATATCCTGAATCTGGACGAGAAGCGGAAAACAGAGTGTCTTGACACTAGCCGAAATGGCGTGAAGGTGCAAAAAATAAGCATATATTGAATTTATATTTTATATATATAATCTACATATTATATAGAAGACGCTAACGCTCCCTTTATTTTAATGACGTCTTTCTAATCCTCCGGGCTTATTACCCACCCCCCAAGGTTCCGTATAAAATTACTTCGAGTATAAGCTGTTATTTTACTTAGTAGGATAGTGTGTGTGAGCTTAATATTAATATATATGTGCGTAGGCACTTTGGGTATATGGCGTGGTTTTACTAAGATTGAGGAATTGCGGTGGTTGTGAGTTCAAATTTCGTTGGGAGATTGTTTATTTTTTTCGTCATCTATCATGTATGCATTGAATTGAGCCATTTAACACACAATTTCTTGAATTTTTCGTACGGAAAACAGGGAAAAGAAAATAGCATCCCTTTGCATACTCTGCCTTAGTCAATTAGTCATTTTCTACTAAATTAAAAAATAAATAAATCAGCTTCACGCTGTATCCCGCACTCAGCGTGGTAAGCAGAGGGAACCTAGTGTTAAGACACTCCGTTCCCGTTTTTCAAGACATTTCAGACTTCAACGCCACACCCCCAGAGCGGGATAATGAAAATAATTTAAATATTCTTAAAACAATTGAACTCAAAACCATCGTTTACAACGTAGGTTATTACACTGCGCCACAACCGCCTAACATAATATAAAATGTAATATTAAACTTGCTGTAACTACATAGCGTACGTAGATAGAATTTATACGTAATTATGTAAATAAGTAAGGCGTGAACCTCCCAACAGCCCAAGACGGAGCCCCCCCGCGAAACCGGCGATATTATAACTTTGTGCGCCCGCTGTTTCATATGGAGAAGGGAATTTGTTATATGATTTTTATTTATTTGGTTTATGTTTTCGCGATATGTGATTGGTAGAAAAAATATGGTGCTAGATAATGGAGAAAAAAATATATAACTAATTTGTTTTAAGACACTGAAAATAAGTAAATACAATAGAATATAAGTTGATATAAAAGTATTTTTTTTTTAATCTGCATATTTTTAGTTATACAAACATTTTAAGCTTAACACTTTTGATTTTACTCCGTGTCGCGTATAAAGCAGACCCGATAGAGGAAACCTAGTCTTATAACACTACACAGTTTTTCTATCCACCTCCCAATTTTCGGGACATTGCATGTTGCGTAGCGGAAATCAACGCCGCAAAAACTTGCGTTACATACATATATAAGTTTCTCCAAGTAGACCCTGAATCCACTATCTATCTAAAATAACTATAGCTGGTAAAGTCTGGCACTAACCAATTGATTTCTTTATAAATGGATTTTATGATTAATTTTCTTTTGTCTTTACGCTCATACGGTATTAAACGATGATACACAGAAATTCAATAAAAACACTTAACCTCACTTTAATTAATTTACTTATTTAACAAACATTTAATTTACATTAAATTAAAATCCTTTTCCATATCAACGTTGCCGCAGCCACGCGGTGCTAAGAACTACACGCGGCGCCATCTTGCCTCTCATCCTTACTTGCGTTACGTGAGATATATTAAAATATACTTATACATATTCTATTCTACAGTTATAGTCATAAATATAGATAGATATAGATATATATTGAGATCGCGGTTTTGTTTGAAGATTAATGTTTTCAAGTTATCTATTGTTGTTAAGTTTAATATCGGCTTGTGTAACTTTGTTAATAGATACGTGCTGGTATGTTTGGAATTTTCAAATACCGTTCAATATGTAGGTAACTTCGAGATGGTTTTAATATTTTCTTCTGCTTTCTGCGGTCGTTTTCATTTCTTCACTACGTAACGGCGAGGCAAATCGCGACGAAATTTTTTGATTTCAGAATCTCAGGAAAATACGGGCGGAAAGTGACGTTAACACTATAAAAATACTAGCGTGAGATGAAGTAAGATCATAGTGGCGCAGGACAGTCCGACAGACATCTGATTGTAGCCGAGATGGTTGAAGGTTCAATCCGCTGCTCTGGCCAGCCAAAACTCGGCGTTCGTATCCCCGACTCTATGCACAATATTTCAATTTCAGATTTTTTTTCTTTATTTGTACTGCAATATCTCACTTCTTGCCAAATTTTATAATATTTCTGTCTACGGGAAATGCGTACTCTATAGGTTTTAATTACGCGGTGAATAAGGTTGACAAGCTTAAGCTTTGCACTCTCAAAACTATTTTGTATGAAATCAACTACAAATATAAATTTATAATGATTTTTATTAGTTTTTTTGTAGATACTATAATGTTTTTTTTTCAGCTTCACGATATATTTCGCATGCAGCAGGGCAGGCAGAGGGAGCGTAGTGCTAAAATACTCCACTTACCAATTTCCACCAAATTCTAGAACCATTTCGTTGAGTGGCGGAACCAGAGCGAAGAAATGAAAATATTATATATGAAAATGTTAGTGGCAATAAACTATTCATGTCAATATTATAATATAATTCCCATTGCGCCTCGAGCTACAATCTCCAGATAGCTCGAGGCGATGCATAAGCTTCACAGATGGGGGCCTTTTCAGTCAAAAGCTTCGAAATAATGCAACGAAGACTTTTATCTACTTATACTTTATTTTCCATTTCACTGATTTTCATAGGATAATAAAAACGAACGAAGCGACACAACGTCTGACTGTAAATTTGAGAGCTGAGGATTCGATTCCCATTTGGAGGATTTATTTTCAGGCAATGTCTCAAAAATCCAGTTTCGAGACATTGCATGGAATTAATATTGCAATATCTCAAAAGACCTTAAATAATATACTACTCCTCAAATTCATATATATCTAAATTCGTACATCAAATTTAATCCATAGTACATAATAGAAAGACATATAAAAGCCATTACAGCGAACGTCTTCATACGCTGAATAATAAAGTAAAGCAATTGTCTTCGTATTAATGATTGGTTTCATACCCGCTTTATTGCTTTTCGAGACGTGATTTTGGATATTCCCAATTTGTGGCTAGTTATATACCTATGTATGTGTATGTAAATTAATTATATAATAGTTACTAGAATAGAAAATAGAAAATCGTGTCACTAAATTCTCTCTAATTTTTTCTTAAAATTATAAATTAATTTGTAAATACGTATTCAGAAAATGTATAAAAAATTGAACGTAGCGGTCGTTCAAGTCCCGCTACGTTTAAATTTGTATACGTTTTCTAAATAAGTATTTTTCTTTTCTAAGTATGGAATTATACTGTAAAAATGTTAAAAATCATTTGTCACTTCAGTAAACTTTCTTATTAACTAATTAAGCGGAAATTGGAATTTAAAATATTTAATATTGCCAAAATATTTATAATCTATACGTATAGGCCTTACGATCTTTATTAACGAGAGATATCTTTTTTCCGAATAACATAACCTCTAACCAATAAAACATTAATATTTGACAATCAGTCTCAAGTATTACCGCGATGTAGTCTTCGACTGAGGTCTTTTCTTCCCCACAGAAAGTCTTCTATTGTGTGCCATAAGCCCCATTTCCAAAATATCATCAATGTCCAGCATCTCTTTACTTGAAACTGGCAAATTATTCCCTTCAATTAACAAATTGATCAACCCTCTCGGCCTCCTGTCCAACAGTTTCTGACATATAAGAACAGCCAATATCTTCTTCAATGACAGATACGACAAATTATTATACGCCAAATTTAAATAGCAAAGTTTATTGTTGCCTTTACAGTATAATATACCGTCTTTGAAGTTAGTATCATCTCCACTAAAGGGATCTTTGAATTCTCCTAAACGATCCTCAACAATGTTTAGAGCTTTGTCGTAATATAGTATGTCCATATTGACCAAACTTTTAGCATCACCAACGGATTTAAGAGACGGCTCTTTTTCCAATTTACCTTTCCTGGGAGTAACTGAAATTGGTCTAGTTGATTTTCGTTTCATTACCTTCTTGTCAATTTCACCTGATCTCAATTCTTTTATCACATTATTTATCATAGCATTCTTATCTTTTAGATACATCATATGACGCACTTTGCTTTCGTATATCTCTTTGGTATTAAGAGGAAATTCTGCTAATATTTCCAGGAGGTATCCTGCTCCATCGTCTGTGATACTGTTATCACTTAAGCTGAGATAAATTAAATTGCGATTGGATCGAAGAGCTTCAGCTAAATGTTGTGCTCCTACATCAGTTATCCTATTAGATGACAAATTTAATACATATAACGATTTTGAAGCAGGATGTGGAAACACTAGTTTTTCAGCGATATTTTCAATGATACTGTCATCTATTTTGCACCTTGAAAGCGAAAGATAGCGGAGAGTATTATTAGCATTCAGTAAAATATAATAATTAGCTTCTTTTAGAAAAGAACCATCGAAACATAATTCCGTAATATTTGATTTATCCAAAAATGAGTTCATTTCATATATTGTGTATTTATCCAGACCACCGTTGATTTCGATCTTGACTAAATTTGGTTGGAATTGCAAAACAAGACCAATAATTTTAATAACTGCCCGTGGTATTTGACAATTTTTCTGAAACTTTAGCTCCACCAAATTGTTGACATTGTCGTACACTGCTAATATTTTCACAATTTTATGAGAATTTGAAGGTAACTGGGGCAGATCTGATGTAGATTTCTCCTTTTCTTGATCAGAACCAACGTCATGGCGGGATTGACTAACAGTAAGTTTGGCTTTGCTTCTCACTTTTTTAATACGGTCACTTGTCGACACGCTGACGTATTCATCTGAAAAATAAAATAACAATAACTATGTGTGTAATAATGGTGCTAGAATATTTCAATTTCAATTTCTGAAAGGGTTCTAGCTTTATAAAAATTAATTAAAAGGAATATTTTTTTACTAAGCACTTTCAGCTTTACTTGAATATCATGGAAGAAGAGTAAACTTAAAGTATTACTTTATTAAGATATTACATCATACTTTGAAAAACTTTATTGATTAACAGTGTAGCATCAACTTGCAGTTGATTACAAGCCCAAGGCAGATAGTTCAAGAAATCGTCCGGTCTCGGTTGGATGTTGGCTTGTTGTTCATCAGTACTGGTCTTTTCCATAATTGTATGCTATATATATATGTCTTAAATATCATATACTATCTATACAACTTATTTCAATAGAATATAAAAATGACGTATAGAAATGCCATTTGTTTCGATAAAAAAATAAACAAAAAGGTTTCCAATATATAAAGATAGATACATAATAAAAAAAATTATCAAGCTTTATCCTTTATTTTTTAGAACAGGCAGGACATACCTCTAGATAAGCGTTATCTGCTGCGCTGTTATCTTATTTCCGCCCAAATGCGAGACTTTACATGCTGTGTGGCACTTAGCGCAATTCAATACATTAAAACCATTTTGAGGTCCGCCAACCTGCACGCAACGCTTCGGAGTCCCGAGAGTCAATAACTTTGTTAATTTTGCTTAGAGAAGATTAAAAAAAACTCACGGATATGATGTTAATGAACGCTGAATGTTACCTGAATGATTCTTTTTTGTAGGCCGTCGAAGAGCAGTGTGACAAAACTGAAAGTTCTGCGGAAAGTGAGAAATGGAGTGTCATGAAATAAAAAATTAATAGCTATAAACAAAAAATTGCATTTAAATATGTAAAATATGCATTTAAATATCGATAGTACAATAATATAATGCTACCAGCTTCACGCTGTATCCTGCACACAGCAGGGTAGGGTAGTCAGAGGGAACCTAGTGTTAAGACACTCCGTTCCTTACTTTCTTCTGAATTATGGCGGCGTGGTGAGTGGCAGAACTCAACCCCGTGATTTACCTCGACACCAGAGCGAAGAAATGGATATATAAATTTGAGTAAAGATTTCATCTCCTCGAGTGAGGGCCCACAATCAGTCGGTTTTACAGACACACTTTATGCCACTGCCGCATGACTGGCCTCTACATTATAATATAATATAGTACCTACATAATTCTCAAATCAAATAATATAATATAATAATAGCACAATATTAAAATCAAAAAAACCAAACAAGTGCGTGTCGGGACCCCCACAGAGGGTTCCGTACAAAAATGGAAGGTCTCGAGCTTTATCTAAAATTGAAGGTGAGCTTAGCCAGAGCCCTTTCATCTGATACCTGATTTGAATTAGCGGCTTTAATATCAAAATTTGCCCCCCTTTTAATGCTATAATTTTTTAGCATTTAACCACATCTGAACTAGTACTACCTGTACGCTAGGTGCCAAATTTCATAATTCTAGGTCAACTGGAAATACCCTATAAATTTTGATTCCCTTTATATATGTCGAAATAAGCAAATTATAAATTTACTAATTATATAGATACTTAAGACAAGATTTTGTCATTTAAGCATAATATCCGATCTAAGCATCACATTTCTATAACAAATATGTTATAAAAAAAAACATATAAAAAATAAAATGAAATAAAACAAAAACAAAATGATAGAAATCAAGTAGCGGTAAAATTCACGCGGGCGGTGGCGGCGCGTCGATATTCGCGCGGAAGCCATCTTAAAATTTACCCCCGACCCCCTCTCGCCTCCTTAGACGATGCTTTTTCAACCGCGCACAGGGGCTGACAACATTTGGTTTTTGGTTTTCATAGATTTTTTTAGGTTATTATTTCTTTAATGTTTTTAGCTCTAACCATAATGGTTAGATGTGTTCAATGTTTTGTCAGTATAAATAAAAAAAAATCAGCTTCACGCTGTATCCCGACACACCAAGGTAAGCAGAGGGAACCTAGTGTTAAGACAATTCATTCCTTACTTTCTGCCTAAGTCTGGAGGCATTGCGCGCTGAGTGGCAGAACTCAAGGCTGCGCTTTGCTTCGGCACCAGAGCGAAGAAATGAAAATATAAATTTAAATCAATATGTTCATGTCCTCGAGTGGGGATCCAACTCAAAACCAGTCGATTTCGCAGTCACACTTTGAGCCTCAGCGCCACGACTAGCCTCAAATCAGTATAATTTTATGATTATTTAGTTTTAATTAAGTCACAATACATGTTTCACTTTTGTTTTAATTATTATATTGATCCCAATTTTTGATATATTATCCTTTATGAGCAGAAACTATAATTTATGTAGAAATTTTTAATTATTAGCTTTCTAGAGGTATGTTTGAGGTATGTTTTTAGAACAGCTAAAAAATATGTTAAGCAGCATTCATAAAAAAAATATTATAATTACAACGTATAATAAATACTAGTAAACCATCAAAAATATAAATAATACTTTTGATGGTAGAATAAGCGTCAAAAACATTATTTATAAAATATTTATATATATATACATATTACATGTTTACTTAATATCCCCAATATATTAAATAAGTTATTAATTGCATTATTAGTTTATAAGCATATATTATATATCATAAGATATACTAACCAATTATATTCTATTTATAGGACAAGAAACGTCTTGTATATTATTCTAAAACGTAATACCAACACTAATATAAACAAAACTATTCATCCATCACCCATAAGCATTTACGCACAAAATACCTGTACTTATCTTGAAGATAATAAATTTCTTGCCGACTTGGCTGTAGCGGCTAAATCAATACGGCATTAACACACACACGTACAGCCACCGCACGCCTACCGTTGCACCGTAAAAACTATTGAAATGAAAATATAAACTCACACATAGGAAATATACTGCGAATGCACCCACACGAGTGTAAAGCAGGTGTGTATATGAACCACCCCCCCTCGGTCCTCCTCCTACCTCCTACCCTCCCGCCGCTCCGTGCGCCTTAGACGTTGGCTTTTTACATGGGTACAAGCAACCGCGCAGGGATCAGCAACATTTAGTGAGGTTATTGTTTTATTTAGTTTTTATATACATTTTATTTACGTAACTCAGAGAGAAACCAGTGTTATGACTTTTCATTCTCTGTTCATCATGCATTTTTAAAATCTCACCTTTATATTAGGAATGAAGTAAGAAAATTTTCTGTTTGTTGTAATAAACCTATGTGTACAAAAATAACTTGGACAAAAAAATAATTAAATAATATATGATTGAAGAAATTTGTTACGTTGTTTTTTCATACACCAAATTCAATTGTCAAGTTACTCGTAAGCAAAATACAAAATTATAATTTTAAAATGTTACAAGAAAAATTCCAAATGACTACTATCACTATTCAAAAAACACTAACAATAAAGTAAAATTATTTGAAAAATATAAAATAGAGGCGATCTAGTTCTTACCCCATTTCGTAAACCGGTTAAATATAAATTTAATCTCGATTTTGTATTGACTTGAGACGATGACCATCCCTTTCAATACGACTTGTTTAATATTGTAAAAGCAAATGTTGTTCTGTGGGAATTCACTAAGAATTCGTCTATAAAGTTTATTTAACCTGTTTTTCAAAGGTGACGTTCTCGAACTTATAGAAATCTAGTTTTCTGGAAACAAGTTTCACTTTTACGTAATATCTCTTTGTCGTGTGATATTGTAGATAATTCTCACCGGTTTTATTGTGGGGCTTGAGCACATACTTATTTTTTTATGTTTAAACTTTACTTAACTATTTAATGGTACATTGTACTGTAGCGTTGCGCATTTTTAATAGAAAAGTTTTATTTCATTATTAAAATATGTAACTGCTTTAAAACTTTATGAAAATTCGAAATTAATTGAAAACATTCATAAATGAACAAAATTATATAATTACAGCAACAACATTTATAAAATCACACGAACAATATACTGAGTACTATTTAAAATTTTAATAGTTTTAAATTCTAAATTAATAAAACATTATGAACAGCTATTTTGCTTTATTTATTTTATTTATAAAAAAGAATTAGCTATAGTCCATTAAATATTAAATATAAAAAAACAACCCTTCTTTACAACATGGACAGGCTTGTAAAAAAGTGATAATTCTCACGAACTAAAATAGTCCGTCGCTAGAAACTGGTATATTTCTTGAGGGTTTATCTTACAATATAATGCATGGGTGAACCTGTTTTAACTTACACTTGTTAAAACAGGTGTTTTAGTCTTTGTAATAACATTTCTTTGACAATAGACTTACACATTGGGATTGGTATACATTAATTTTTGGTTAACATTTAAAATATTTTTTTTTTAGGAATCTTGTGATTGTGGTGTTCTTTTTAGTTTTTTGTTATTATAACTATACCTATAAAATTTTATATAATAATAAAATTGAATTCAAATTTAAAAATATGACTTAATTAATGTAATATACATAACCAACGCACGTATCATTTCTGGCACAAAATTAAAACTCCAAACCGCAAGACGAACATAACACGTAGCATCACCTAATTAGATATTTAATTATAAATCCGCCATGAATTCTTAACAGACTAGACATGTTAAAATTTCACTTCCCCTCGCAAACTACGTATAGGCGTATCACCGCGGCCCCATCTCGCTGTCTTTCTAAGGGGACCGCATAAAATAGTTATAGAGGGTAGGGGAGCTACTTAACCGTTTTTAGGAGACACCCCGAAACACCCCGCTACTTCAGCCCGTTTCCTGCCCCCACTCCATTCTCCCCCCGCCACCCTTTAAGTATAACTATTCGTATATTTTTGCAAATTCTTCCAGAGGGTTGGCAATACCTGCCTTTTAAACGTTCATCGGTGTTAGTATTGTTTTTGTAGTGTGGGTAATTTTTGGATTCGGGTCAGGCGATTTAGTTTTAATTTTGCCGGATTTCCCCGGAAAATGGTTAATGTTTTCGTTTTTACGACGTGGCTTGCATAGGATAGTGATTTTAATTTTCCAGCCTTGCCGTGTTGGGGATTTTTCGGGTTGTATTTTGATAGAGGGTGAAGCAAGGTAATTAAGCATACGAAATATATAACATTTGAATACGCAGATATTATAAGCATAGGATCATTACTTAATATTAAAAGTCAAATATTATAAGACGTACAAATAATTGAATAAAATTTATACGTTCCCTAAGCTAACAAACCTATCCAACAGGCATCTTCCTAACAAAATTTCCTTTACCAATAATTAAATCGAACTCCCTACCACCTAATCGAGTTCCATTCAAACAACGATGTCTATAACAACATTAGTTAATAGCGTCTTTTAAACTATACTTCCACTTCCTGTAATGAATACTTCCGGGTCGTTGCCGTGCCTCTAATAAGATTACGTTGCTCTCTTCGCGTAGATACTAACTCGGTTATAGAGGGTATTTATTTAAAATAATAATATATTGGGTACAATCTAGACCGGATTTTAGATTTTAAATTTTATAAAGTATGAAGAATAAAAAAAAATGATTTCATCGTGTTTCATGCAGAATGCCAATAAAACATTATACGATATTTTTTGTTTTTAAAAAAATTGTTTATTTTTTTCTTGTTAGCTTATCTACTATATAGAATGTATTTTTGCTTGATGCGGTATTCCGCATCCGTATAGAAGGAACCTAGTTTCAAGACACTCTGCTCCCCAATCTCGGCCCTATTTTCGAGACATTGCGTCTGCAGGGTCATTCAGCGTCGCGTTTTGTCTTGGGAAATAAAATAATTATTGTAGGACTTAACTATACCTAATCATGTGTACTAAGATCTAAGAGATTTAGTATCTAATCAATATAAAACAGAATTCTCAATTAAATTTAAATACTTATTTCAAGACATACGTTTCTATTGTCATCTTAATAAACAATGAACATTGTCTCGGAAATCGAAATGAAATTGAAAATTGGGAGTAAAGTGGGGAACGTAGTGCCTAAATAATAAATAAATAAGCCATTATCGCCACAATTTGAATAGACGCCTTTAAATGAATATATTTCGTGAATAGGACCCAAATAAAATAATGCTAGAGATGACGCAGATAGAGAAAATATAGTGATAAGTCACTAAGCCCTGTCCATTTAGAAAGGAAGAAAAATCGTTGGTAATTTTTAAATTAAAACAAAAAAGCTACGTATATACGTAGCGTAGTAAATGCAAATATTACCATAAGTTAGGTGCACATCAACTAAGTGTGACAAGATGGCGTTACCTTCAGAATGTTGTTGAATCTGCCGCGGTTTTGCAGCGCCTCAGGAATGTTTGCGGACGCACGGGTTGACAGATTCCACGCTATAATGCGTTAAAAAAGCATCGTCCCTGCTGCGGCGCATGAGGGTCAGTCACAACAGCATTCTGAAGACAATTAAGGCCCGCCTAGATTGTTCTATTCAAAAATATTGGATAGAAACAATAACGGGCAGAATAAATACAAATAACAATAACTAAAGTAATTCATAAGAAAAAATTGTTACTAACACACTAACACTATACGGATATGGATATTAATCTGAAATAAATTATTTTTATTATATTTGTTTTCAATATAGATAGCTTTATATTGTGAAAATATTTAAATCAATCGGCTGAACAGAGTTAACTTGTTATTGTTATGAAAACAAGAGTAGAAAAATCTAGTTTTAATAGTAGTGTTAAAACACTCCATTCCCCAATTTTTGCCGAATCTTCATGGCATTGCCGAAACTCAACGCCACTTTTCGCTTCGCTACCATTCACTTCATTCCTCACAGCTATAGCGTTTACAATAACACCCTCGTGGCGCTGCGCCACAACGGCTTCAAACTACGAATTTTACATACTTTTCCAAAATCCAAACAACGCCAAATGCCGTAGCTAGTAAAATTATATATGCATTGTAACGTATACATAATAAATAAGCTCTTTATGTAACGCTTGAAGACGCGGAGATACGACGCAGCTATATA
>DWAO01000946.1:0-21501 GCA_018230605.1 Heliconius congener | reverse complement strand
ACGACACCACCAGTACCAGGATGATCCTATTCTAGGCCGGGATCACACGGCACAACAGTTGCATTCTTATTCCCCTGTGCTTCGACTGGCATCAGGTGATAGTACAGATAATATGCAGAATAATTTAAAAGATTTTTAATAAGAATAAACCTATACAGTTTATGTATTATACAATATTCCTAAGTAATATATTCTGAATACAAGAATTACTAATATTTAAAGCACTTTCTGGGAAAACTTACTTAGAAATAAACTTTACAGAGGAGTTTAGGACACAATGGAAAAAGCAAAATAAACTGCAAACGAAAGAATCAGAAAGATACGGTATGGTAAGATACTTATCGATAAAAAATGCGTAAATATGAGTGTACGTAGCATAAAATCGCCGTAATACTACCCAAAATTTAAATATGTAAAGCAACTGAATATCTTCTTAAATAAGCTGGTTGCAGCTATTATACTATAAACTCGACATTTTCCTAATAACGTTGGTTTCATATAGATATGTAAATATATTGATTTCGGCGAAATTAATACAACAATTTCATTTATTAACTTGTAGTTTAGTTATTATAGAAAAAAATACATTATTTACGCCAGTCGTGGCTCAGGGGCACAAGCGTAGCAGTAACACTGTAACCACAGGTTCTGGGTTCAATTCCCACATGAAGAAATGAAATATTTAATATTTTCAGTGCCTAGCTCTGATCATGAAGTAAAGCGCGGAGTTGAGTTCCGCTGCTCAACACGCAATATCTCCAGAATTCGGCGGAAAATGATAGTTATGATTTTTTTTCTGTTACCTCCCTTTGCGTACTTCTTAAGTAAGTGTTTTGATTTTACCACCCTATTCTTTTTTAAATTATAAGTTAAGAAATTACAAGTTTTCTTATAGGCTGCAAGTCCTAAGTCATTTTTCAAACACGACATGGTTGTAAGTTGTAGTTTCATGTTCCGAAATCAAATCTTTTGCTTTTAGACATTTCTTTGAATTTCCTCCCTTTTTGCTTTGATAACCTTTTTCATACGAATACTATGTGGACAACCAGACATTTTTCTGTCGGAAACAGAGAAGTTTTTATTATACCGGCACAGTATTTATGGGCAGACTAAGTATTTTTAAAAAGATAATAGATATAATAAATATATAATTGTACATTTATTAAATAGTGCATTTAATAAATATAGAATTTAAGTAATAAAATTATATATTTATTAAATAGTCCTATAATTTAATGCACCACCTACTATCTTTTTACACAATTCCAACAACCAAAGGTTGTCTGGAATAGGTTTAAGTGATAAGGCCGCCTTATTGAACATTTTATTTCTATTTTAGTTAGTAATTTTTGCGTGCAATAAAGTATTACGCAATATACAGCCTAAATGTATAATTATAGAAAATACATTTCTACACTTTATCGTCCACATAATTTAAAATGAAAATTAAAAGCTGTCAAAAAGATCTGTTTGCAAGTACACTGTTTGAGTGATAATTGCAGTTCTGGGATAAAATAGAGTAAGAGTCTAATTGAAACTGCAGATATTTTTGTCGTAGGTGCTTTTACCTTTTCTCATTATACGAATGAAAATGAAATGTGTTTATTATTAAAGTCGGTCAAAATTAACTAAATACTACACACACTGTGGATGTGTGTAACACACACCCATAGTGTGTCACACCCACGTGTTGGTCGCTCGTTGAGTATAATGTAACATACTTTTAAGTATCAAAATAATCTTATTTCTAAATTTCATATACACTAAATTAATGTATAAAACGTGTAAATTTTTAATATTTCCTTAAAACGTTACATCAAGCGAGTACTAGAGTCTGTTAGAGAAATAGCTACGATTTTTCTTACTCGCGCGTCATTTAGGAGTTGAAGCGTGAAGTTTTGATGTTATTGAGAGTTTTATTATACAGACCTAGTTCTAGATTAAGGTTAAGTGAAAGTTATTAATAATGTTGCTACGTGTTGGCAAAAATTCACAATCATTTTAAAATTATTTAATATCATAATTATTAAATATCATAATAATAAATTTTGTTCAAAGTGTGACTGTAAATGCGACAGGTTGTGGATTAAATTCCCACTCAAGGAAATCAAATATATAATATTTTTATTTTCTTCACTCTGGTGTCAAGGTAAAGAGTGGCGTACAGAAACAGACAAAGAAGTAGAATGTACAAATATATACACAGATAAAATTCCAATGCGTTGCGCTAACCGTCGTTCAAGTAAAATAATATGTTATCGTATATCCAGTTGAAGTATTCAGCTCATCTAAGCATTTCTGTTTTGTTGCAGCGTCGCGTATTCGATACGAGATCACGAGCGGGAACATAGGCGGCGCGTTCGCCGTCAAGAACATGACCGGCGCCATCTACGTGGCGGGTGCGCTCGACTATGAAACTAGGAAGCGGGTAAGCTACATCTCTAGCTCTGACTGAGCTCGCCTCATAGGGTCGTATACAGATAAATTGACTTCAGTAATAGAGAAGCTATTGAAATTTGTTTTCAAACTTTTCATTTTTAATGAAAAAAAAATTGAAATTATAATAATAACTTTACCTTAAAGCAACGATTTTTACTATTGTTTTAAAGTTTAATTAATTACAAGTGCTACGATAACATAAATATAGGAACACTCGTACTTCTTTCCCATATTGAATATAAAGTAATTAAAATGTGATTTTAAAGTGTTACATTCCGTAAAGAAATGCATACTCTCGCCTTTACCTCTCTACCGGAGCGCTACGAAACATATGAACATTTTCCAAATGATTTCATGAGATACTGTATCGTGGAGGCAACAAATATTGTCTTCTGACGTAGCACTGAATACAGCCGAGCATACAAAATATCATCGTATGCTATGTACGTAGCATTCATATGATTGTTTCGTTCCGTAACATTTATATACCGCCGCTCGTATCTTGCTTATCCTTTGACATTACTTTTCACTTTCACATTTTAATTAAATAAACAGCACACAAAATTGAAGTAATAAAACATTGTTGCGAATACTATAAGCGAATACTATAGCTTCAGTCTGTTTATTTAAATGAATGATAGTAAATAGGCTTCAGTAAATCATAGCCTTTACACAGCAACGGCCTGTGGCATGACACTTTGGCCGGAGCTCGATACCATTATTTCAACAAAATGGACCAAGGGCGTAGGTCAGCCGTTTACAAATGACTATAGTCATAGTGCCACCGTTGGCACTTGTACAAAATCCTCGATACGTGTGCAATACCATAACAACCTTTGCTTTGAAGGCAAAAATACTAAATTATATTTTTTCGATTTTTGTACATTTACCTGGCATCAACAAATTGTTATAAATTAAAAATAATTGTGACATTTAAATACACTTAGGAGGTATACACTTATATACATAACGAATAGAACACACACAACAATAATGACATCAGATTTTAACAGCTTTCCTTATTACCAATTGACGGCAATTAACTATTAAGATTAAAATAATAAAATAACAACGCTATCATGAATAAATATAACATTTATAATGATTAATACCCTCATAAATATAACTGCATATCAACGATTTGAAACAGTGAAAACAACAGTTGGCAAGTAAGCCTCTGGAGATTCGGAGGATTTCCGGCTTTGCTATATTTGAAATATCATAGATCTTTGTTGCCCGCGAGGAGAATTCACCGACCTTTTCTCGACATAAATAATTTAATCTTTAATTCTCATTTAAGCAAGTCGGCGTTGTATCCGCCGAAGGCTTGATCGGTATTAAATTTATAGATCTTCGCGAAGCTTCCTTATAAACTATTGCATTATTGTTGTTTTAAGTGTATGTTTAATGTGCACTACAAAGTTTCTATGAATTATATTCACTTTTTGCAACATTAAGTAAATATTTTGCAAAAATGTGGGTTCTTGTTGTGAATAAAAATATTTCGTTATAGATTTTAAAAAATGTTGATCTCTAATATTAAAAGAATTTACAATGACTATAAATTCACTGGTAAGTAAGCTACTTCGTAGTAGTGAAAATACATATATTTTAAACTTTAGTCTGGTTTAGTTTTAAACTTTAGTAATTATGGATGTACATAGTAATTTTATACATGTTCTACATATACATATTCGTATATCGAATAGCCCTTCAGGGTGTTTACAACTTATATTACGTACCCACTTAGTAAATATGAGCCACGAGATATTTGATCGGATTTTATCTTATTCGTTCAATCAATAATTAATCACCATCATTTTGTATAATTGAAAATCTTAGAAATTTGTTATTATAAAATAGAGTTACTTGTTGGCATTCAATGAAATGAAATTTATTTTAAAATGAACAAATTTCCAAATGGAAATAGCAATATTTTAAATTAGATAGTGCGCCCGAAATGACTTCTGAAACAAACATCTCTCTTGCTTGAAAATAACGGAGTGACACCGACAGATGATGCCAATAACTTGCCCGGGTCGCAACCACAAATGCCGCCTCTCTTTTGTTAAAGGCTTTTAACAAAATCTCGACATTATAAGATTTTATCGTTTTATTTCACTTATATTTTTCCGGAAAAAGGATATTTTGAATAAAATTGAAATACAGGAATTCGCTGTTACTTAATGAACTTCACAAACTTCTAAGATCGTAATTTGCACTCTACTTTATTTTGCGTTAACTTTTTAAATAACTTCGTTCTTCTTAATTATAATTACTTATCTTCAAAGTCAACAATTTCTTAATTACAGTTGTATATATTATTGAAGTTTCAGAATATTAATATAATTGTTTGCCGCATATCAATATATTAATAGGTACTGAGTCTAATATATTTATGTTAATTTGTGGCGAACGATATAGTACGAGTTGAAGTTGGCAGCCTCCGACAATCTTAAGGAAAACTACACAACCGTGGTGATTCACGTGAAGGACGTGAACGATAATCCCCCCGTGTTCGAGAGACCCACATACCGAACCCAAATCACTGAAGAAGACGACCGCAATCTTCCCAAGCGAGTGCTACAGGTCCGCCCCAAGGCGATACAAAGGCCTTATTTGATTCTTTACCCGCAGTCACCGCTTTAGCTTCCAAAGGGAATAAGCATGGGGTGACATTCAACGATTTGTGATTGGATTTTTTTTATTTGCATGGCATGGTTTCTTTTGTGTCATTATTTTATAGTTATCGTCTTAGTGCTAGTGTTAGTGTTTTGTTTTATTATTTTTTAATATTATTAATTAGTCATTTTTATTTTTATTTAATTAAAGTTAATTTGAACATCCGATCATTATTTTATTTGGAAGTATTATTCAGGTAACAAACCTTCATAATTTTGCTTCCATTATATATATGATGCATTTATTTGTATATAATTTTATTTTATCAACTCTGAACTCTTCAAATTAACATCTGACCATATTTTTCAATTAATGAATCTTCGGAAATTTATGTTAACATATAAACATGTGTGTATTGTATATGTTAAATATATATTGAAAGAAAATTTCCTGTGCATTGTTCAGTAGGTAGCTAGATCGAATACAGTCACGTAAAGACAAAAATAGCCTTTAATTATGGCTAAAAATAGCGTTAAATATATGAATACTTTTTAGCAAAGAAAATGTTATACTCTAAATCGACATTATAGCGAAATTTATTGATTTTGAAAAATATAACCGCGCAAACTGCGTATTCGCAAAATAGGTTCGCAAATTATTATAGCAGGTGTGTTAACCTGGATCTACTTCATTAAAATCTACTTAAGATTATCATACTGTTAAAGGAATTGTAGTAAAGTCTTAGACGTATCGTCACAACGATTGAACTGATTGGTAATTTAATTTTATTTTTAACAAGAAAATACAATATATAATAAATCATTATTTCTTTTACTTTTATTATCCTCTCATATTACGAATCAAATATTGTGTTCATCGAATTTAATTTATTGATTACAAAATAATTTTATTACGTTGTTTTTTAAGTTGCTTTATCGACAAATTAAAATATTTTTCAAATTAAATTCGTACAACAAGTTGTTTGCATGAGCATGATCTAACGCGTGCGTGTGCACAGTACGAGCTGACGCTGGTGGCCTCTGACGGCCGCAACGAGAACTCGACGCGCGTCGTCGTCCACGTACTCGATATCAACGACCTCCCGCCCCGTTTCACCCGCAGCGCCTACGTCACACAGGCGCTCGAGGAAACCGGACCCTACCCCCATTTCCTTATACAGGTTTTGTTTTGCTTTTTTTTTGTTTTGTTCATTATTTTATTATTGTTTTTGTTTTGTTCTTTTGAATATTACCTTATTTTTTTTCCTTTACGGTGGCGGATAATTACATTTGTTTATGTTTTCTAGTACCATTCATTTATTTATTTATTATGTTTTATTTATAACCCTCACTTCGCAACTACAACACACTAACTCCGGATATTAAGTTTCTATTTAAAATTAATAAGATAGTATTTTTATTTCTTCAGTAACAGGTAAGTGAAATTTATGTAATTAGAAATTGTCTTAAATTTGGACTTGATGACAGTAAAAGATGCTTGCACCGATTTTTCGATGTTCTTTTTCGACATTTTATTGCACGTTTAATTGTATAGTAGTAGAATAGCGTGAGCTTTAATTTATTTTTGAAAGTAATTTATTTATAAGTATTTCTTTACATCAACACCTTAGGCCGTTCAAACTTGGCTTTTGTTCGTTGTGTTTACTTAATTTAATTAATCGTTCTTGCGAAGTCTTTTACAGACACAAGACGAAGTAACGGATTGCGTTTAATGTATTTTCAATCTAATTTACTTTGTATAGCACAACTTACAATCAACTTGTAATGCTTCGTTTCTGACAAGTTCATTTTAATATTTAATGAATTCAGATCGGTCTGTGTGATGATGAATATTCTTTGTCAAAACTACTGAATAGCAATATCATCTAGCAGCAGTTAAAATAATAATTCTAATATTCATTTCATTAAAAATATAAAAGGTGTCGTCCCTTCTATCACTGACATGGTTTTTTTTATAATTTGCAAATAATTCCAGTAATTACACAAACGTCGACCCTCTTCATTTCTTTAATGCCGTTCGGAAGAAATTGTTGGGGTCTATTTTCTTATCTTACATTCAAAGTAAATTGGCATTTAGTAAAAACATATCATAACGAGATTTTATACCCGTTAATTAACAAAAT
This sequence comes from Heliconius congener, assembly GCA_018230605.1. Taxonomy (NCBI): domain Eukaryota; kingdom Metazoa; phylum Arthropoda; class Insecta; order Lepidoptera; family Nymphalidae; genus Heliconius; species Heliconius congener. Next base: position 14,297 of record DWAO01000946.1, on the reverse strand, counting down.
AAAAAATAACATTAGTGATTAATTAACAAAACATTAATATATTTAATAACATTAATAGGTATTTCATAATTTCTGACAAATTCTTATGAAACTTTGTTTTACATTATTGCAGAGAACATTTATTCTTCTTGCGCTACCTAAAATTTTCCCAACTCTTAAAATATTATTATGAAACTTTTATTTTGAATCGCCAAAAAGAATGAACTTTTCTTAGTTGTTTTGGAACACACGCTGTCACACGCCGATGTAAACAATCTGCCGGCGTCACCGACTCCGTAAGCTTAAGAAACTTTTGTAATGCGTAACGACTAAAGATGTACCCACTAAATTCTACCGTATATGTTAAATTTTTTATTTATTATATAGTTATTTACTATAGAATACTTATTATGAAAACTAACAAGAAACGAAGTAAAAAATAAGATAATCATACTAACAGCAACTCATGATGAGGCTTTTGAATTTATCGTTCACAAACAGTTATTGCTTAAATATTTTCTTTTAAATATACATTTCAAATAATACATTGTTATGTAAACAACCGAACAATGGCCATGTTTCACTATTAAAGACAATACTTTGTTTATTGTATGAATTACTTACATTATGAAAATCAATAAATACCCTTAATATATTTTTATTTACAAATTTCAAATATTTAACATATTCAAAAAAATATAACTTTAAATATAACTAACTTTTTTAATATTTCGAGCTTATTTGTTGTAAATGACGATAATGTTCCAATATTTTTATGTATTTATTACAACTTATTCAGGTGTTTTCCTATGTAAATTAGGTAACGGCAACTGATGGCGACAAGGATAGACAACAGAACATTGTGTATTTCCTGACTGGTCAAGGAATTGATCCTGACAACCCTTCAAATAGTAAATTTGATATTAACAGAACTACTGGCGAAATATTTGTACTAAAGGTAACTAATAAGAAATTTTAATAAAGTTTTATTCCATTATAATATATATATTTTTTTTAACTTCACGTTGTATCCCGCTCGCAGCAAAGTAGGCAGAGGGAACCTAGTGTTAAGACACCTTGTTCCCCACTTTCTGCCGAATTCTGGAGGCAGTCACACTTTGTGCCGCCACGACTGGCCTCAAATTATAATATTTAACATATTAATTTTGAATGTTATTCCAGCCCTTAGATCGTGATCAACCTAATGGAAGACCACAATGGAGATTTACTGTATTTGCGCAAGATGAAGGTGGTGAGGGGCTAGTAGGCTATGCTGACGTTCAAGTGAATCTGAAAGATATCAATGATAACGCACCGATATTCCCACAGGGAGTATATTTTGGTAATGTAACAGAAAATGGAACAGCGGGTATGGTCGTCATGACCATGACAGCTATTGATTATGATGATCCTGCCGAAAGTAACAATGCAAAGTTATGGTATTCTATCGAGAAAAACGTAATTGAAGAGGAAACAGGATCTCCTATATTTGAAATCGAACCAGAAACCGGTGTTATTAAAACAGCTGTTTGTTGTTTAGATCGAGAACGAACTCCGGATTATTCGATACAAATAGTAGCATCAGATGGAGGGGGGTTAAAAGGAACAGGAACAGCATCAATAAGAGTAAAAGACATAAATGATATGCCTCCTCAATTCACCAAAGATGAATGGTTTACTGAAGTTGATGAAACTGACGGAACTAATTTACCTGAAATGCCAATCTTGACAGTGACTGTTCATGACGAAGATGAAACTAATAAATTTCAGTATAAAGTTATTGAAAACAGTGGTTACGGTGCCGACAAATTCACTATGGTTAGAAATAATGATGGTACTGGTTCACTTAAAATTGTACAGCCTCTAGACTATGAAGACCAATTGCAAAGTAATGGTTTTAGGTTCAGAATACAAGTTAACGATAAAGGAGAAGATAATGATAATGACAAATATCATGTAGCTTACTCATGGGTACTAGTTAAATTAAGGGATATAAATGACAATAAACCACAGTTTGAAAGAGCCAATATAGAAGTTTCTGTATATGAAAACGCAGAAGTAGGTAAAAGTCTTGAAACGTTCAAAGCTACCGATCCTGATCAAGGTGGTAAGAGTAAAGTTTCGTATGCTATCGATAGATCATCAGATAGGAAACGACAATTCTCAATAAATCAAGAAGGAACTGTAAGCATTCAAAGATCATTGGATAGAGAGGACACACCTAGACATCAAGTAAAAATATTAGCTATTGATGATGGAGCTCCTCCCCGAACAGCAACGGCTACGCTAACGGTAATTGTTCAAGATATTAATGATAACGCTCCAACTTTCCTTAAAGATTATAGACCCGTACTCACTGAACATATTACGCCAAAAAAAGTAGCTGAAATACTAGCTACAGATGATGATGATAGATCGAAGAGCAATGGTCCTCCATTCCAATTCAGATTAGACCCAGGTGCTGACGATATAATAAGAGCGTCATTTAAAGTAGAGCAAGACCAAAAAGGTGCTAATGGAGATGGTATGGCTATTGTTTCATCCCTAAGATCGTTTGACAGAGAACAGCAAAAAGAATATCTTATTCCAATAATCATTAAAGATCACGGTAATCCCGCAATGACTGGTACAAGTACGCTAACCGTAGTAATTGGAGATGTAAATGATAATAAAATGCAACCAGGATCTAAAGAAATTCTGGTTTATAACTACCAAGGACAAGCGCCAGATACAGAGATCGGAAGAGTGTATGTATATGACTTAGATGATTGGGATTTACCAGATAAAAAATTCTTCTGGGAAAGTTCGGAACATCCAAACTTCACCCTAAATGAAGAAACGGGTATGATACAAATGCGACATAAAACTAGAGAAGGTAGATATCATTTGAAATTTAAAGTATATGATAGAAAGCATACACAAACTGATGTGCCTGCTAATGTTACTGTATATGTTAAAGAAATATCTCACGAAGCCCTCATAAATTCAGGATCTATTCGAATATCGGGAATATCAGATGAAGATTTTATCCGAGTTTGGAATTACAAAACGTTGAGCGTCTCTAGAAGTAAATTAGATATATTTAAAGATAAACTCGCTGACTTACTCAATACTGAACGTGAAAATATTGATATATTTAGCGTTCAGTTAAGAAAGAAGCACCCACCTGTAACTGATATTCGTTTCTCAGCACATGGAGCTCATTACTATAAGCCAATTCGGTTAAATGGTATTGTTCTTATGCACAGAGAAGAAATTGAAAGAGCTGTCGGAATTAATATAACTATGGTTGGTATTGACGAATGTCTTTACGAAAATCAAATGTGTGAAGGTTCATGCACAAATGTCTTGGATATTAGTAATTTACCATACATGGTCAATGCTAATAAAACTGCTCTAGTTGGAGTGAGAGTTGATGTTATTGCCGAATGTACATGTGGAGCCAGAAACTTTACTCAAGCAGAAACTTGCAGGAATTCGCCTTGTTATAATGGCGGAAGATGTATTGAAGCCAAATATGGCTTAACTTGTTCCTGTCCACCTGGGTACACAGGGCCACGTTGTCAACAAACATCAAGAAGTTTCAGAGGCACTGGATGGGCGTGGTATCCTTCACTTGAAATGTGTGATAGCTCTCATCTCAGTTTTGAATTTATAACTAGAAAATCAGAAGGAGTTTTACTCTATAATGGGCCTATAGTACCACCAGAACCAGAAGAAATCGTGGTTTCAGATTTCATATCGGTAGAATTGGAAAGAGGAAATCCAAGATTATTAATTGATTTTGGATCAGGTACACTTGAACTTCGCGTGAAAACAAAAAAATCCTTAGATGATGGAGAATGGCATCGTATTGACATATTTTGGGACACTGAAAATGTTAGAATGATTGTTGATTACTGTAAGTCAGCAGATATTCAAGAAATGGAAGATGGTACTCCACCAGAATTTGATGACTCCACTTGTCAAGCAACTGGTACTATACCACCATTTAATGAATACTTAAATGTCAATGCACCTTTACAAATTGGTGGATTATATATAGAACACTTTGATCCTACACATTACCATTGGCAATACATGCCTATTGGGAAAGGTTTTGACGGTTGCATTAGAAATTTAATACATAATAGTAAGTTATATGACTTAGCCCATCCTGGCTTATCACGTAATTCAGTGGCTGGTTGTCCACAAACAGAAGAAATCTGTAACCAAGCAGATACAACATCAAGATGTTGGGAACATGGCACATGTGTCGGTAGCTTTTCTGAGGCTAGGTGTCAGTGCCAACCAGGATGGACTGGACCGTCTTGCAATTTGCCAACTACGCCTACTAGTTTCAGACCTCAAAGCTACGTTAAATTTGCGTTAAGCTTTGAACCGGATAGATTTAGTACTCAAGTACAATTACGATTCAGGACTCGTGAGCCACATGGAGAACTGTTTAGAGTTAGCGATCAACATAATCGTGAATATGGAATATTGGAAGTAAAAGATTCACGCTTACATTTCCGCTATAATTTAAATTCCTTACGGACTGAGGAACGCGATGTGTGGTTGAATTCTGTAGCAGTTGATGATGGTCAATGGCACATCGCTCGAGTTAGCAGATATGGAAGTACAGCTACGTTGGAAATCGATGGCGGTGAAGGAAGAAGATATAACGAGACGTTTAGATTCGAAGGACATCAATGGCTTTTAGTTGACAAACAAGAAGGTGTGTACGCAGGTGGCAAAGCTGAATATACTGGTGTAAGAACATTTGAAGTATACGCTGATTTTCAGAAAGGTTGTTTAGACGATATACGATTAGAAGGAAAGCATTTACCCCTACCCCCAGCAATGAATGGCACACAATGGGGCCAGGCTACTATGGCCAGGAATTTAGACCGAAATTGTCCGTCTAATAGTCCTTGCATAAACGTTCACTGTAATGAGCCATTTGAGTGTGTCGACCTCTGGAACGAATACGAATGCACGTGAGTACTCTATATACTATTTACATTAAACATTATACAAAAAGAATTAACTATGCTGTTAAAAAATATAATACTTGTGTATTTAAAAGTATTTTGATTCTTTTATTATTAAATTATTAACAGCTAAGTACATTACGTACGTAATAATTTTCTCAATTGGTTTTTCCATAATTAAAAAATATATTTTACATGAATAATTTTTTTTGATAATTTAGGCGCGCACTGAGTTTTCTTTTATACATATTTTTATATTCTATAACATTTTCGGTATATCTTTTATATTATAACGACATATAATATACCACTTTCTATAACTTCTTCGCTTTTATATATCGCATATATGTACATATAATCCAAATATACATGCATATAATATTAACAATTTACTGCTATGTACTCACATACATTTATAGAATTATACTTAACATATAATTTATAATAATATATAATGTTTACTCGTGTGTAGTGTATTAACATATTGTCGTGTCTAGTTGCGGGGAGGGTTTGGTATTGTCTGCGGACGGCAAGGGTTGCGTAGACAAGAACGAGTGTCTCTACTTCCCGTGTCGCAACGGCGGGTCGTGTGTCAACCGGGAGCCGGGCTATCGCTGCCACTGTCCCGAGGGTTTCTGGGGCGAGAACTGCGAACTCGTTCAGGAGGGACGCACGCTCAAACTCAGCATGGGCGCTCTCGCGGCCATCCTCGTCTGCCTCCTTATTATCATGAGTGAGCAATATTCAAAGCGGATTGGCGAATCTGTGGCATGCGTGTCCCGTATAGACGTTTCCTTCATTTCATCCATTACTCGTTTACACATCGAAAACAGAACTCGCACGCACTAGCTAAGTTCGCCGCTCCTGGTCTAGCGCATCCCGCGACTCACTTCACCCTCTCGCACTCCTCTCTATCTTATATACATACGTAGTGCATGCTCATACACGCGTCCGGCGGAGGCTCAGTGCGCGCGCGGCGGTGGGGCCGCGAGGTACAGCGCACGTTGTGCAGGTGTCCGGCGGGCTCGGCGCGCGCCGGCGGCTCGTGCGCCAACGTGGACGAGTGCGCGCGGCGGCCCTGCCGGCACGGCGGCACGTGCGTGGACCGCGAGCCGGCGCGCCGCTACGACTGCGCGTGCCCCTTCGGCTACACGGGGCACGACTGCGAGCTGGAGCTCCTCGCCTCGGGCGTCATCATGCCCTCCAGAGATTTCATTATAGCTATCATTGTCTGTTTGTTTTTGCTTTTAGGTGAGCACCTTTATTATTTTGCATGTTTTATATTCCCCTCGTGTAAATGAGTGTTCGATGTTCACCAAATTTTTTTACAAGTACATTTATGTAGTAAGTCATTATTTTTCATCAACTTTTAAAATATATAGAATCATTTAGTGTACTAGTAAATAGTATTAGAGTAAATTTTGTGGTCTAGAAACCATTAATTCTATAAGTCTAGAGATGGCCATATATGAATTGATAAAATAGACGTTCTAAAAGCTCTCTATCCGTGTTCTGGTACATAGTAATTGATCAAATCGTTATAGACAACCTCGTGAGCGTGCTTTTGTCGATAAACTTTGTATGCATATGTGTATAAACAAACCTGTGGTAAATTTTACTTACTATATATTTGAAAATAAAATATATATATTTTTTTATAATTTAAATACGTCATTTTTTTCGCACAAATAATAAATATAAATTTTTTTTATCTTTTCTAAATAATAATTTCATTAAAATGTCACAAATATACACCGAGTACTATTGACCTACTACAAAAGATCTGAAATCATCAATTGCACGTGTTCGTTTATATAATTTCAATTTAAATTGTTTGCTTTCTATAAATAATAACGTTAAAAAATTGCTACATTGTGTTATTTACTTTAGCAATGTTCCTATAAAATCAATTCTCGGTTGATCATTTCATACAAAGACAAAGAAACTAGGAGCGTTAATTCGGAATATTGCAAATCTAAACACAAAACTAACTTCTAAATGTCACCTATTTTGGATACTAGGTTGGAGAAGCGCCAGCCGTTATTATAATACTATACTGTGTTACAAATCCACTTATAAAGCGCTACGTAAATCATACTTGAGCGCTCGTGGGATCAAATTTTCAGTTGCGATGGTAGCTTCCGATAAACCTCGTATTTGGAAAATGAACATTAATACCGCTAGTTTCTATTTTAGCAGCTCGTTTATGTGCCACAGTCATACAATACCATCATATATTAGCTTGAATTCTTATCATGTATTTGCTACAAACGAAATTATTTCGAAATATAACTTACACACGAATGTTAAAGATAAGAAATATTTTGTTCTACTTTCTAATTCAACAAATGCTGTTCCCAGTATTGGTGCTTGTATTTGTGGTCTACAACCGCCGGCGGGAAGCTCACATCAAGTATCCCGGCCCAGACGACGACGTACGTGAGAATATTATCAACTACGATGACGAAGGCGGTGGCGAAGACGACATGACGGCCTTCGATATCACACCTCTCCAGATTCCGATTGGAGGACCTCTCCCTGATCACGTTCCGGCTAAAATGCCGTGTAAGTTCTAGATCTGTAAACATACAATATACATTTATATTTCTTTGATCATAAGACAATGACACCGACCGTGAGAGAGTCGGAAATTTATTCAAAATTTCGTGATAGCGTTAATTTAAAAAAAAAACAAATTCATAAAACTAAGGCGATTTATAAAATACAAACATTTATTCATATATGTGTAAAGGTATATCGATATCTTTCAACTTATGAAACTGCTGACACGATTTATACGAGTTACATTTTATATCACGCTGGTCTTTGTGCACGTTTCTCTTTAGGAATAAATCGAAGTTCGAAACTTGGAAAATATTTTTATCGTAATACTACTTATACTTTTATACATACATATTTCATACACATATTATACTAATGCTAGGATGTTTTTAATTAAACAAACCTTTTTTTCATTAAAAATGTGTGTGTATATAGGATATTTGGAAGGTATTTTGAAATAAAAAAATAAATCGATCGTCATTTGTTCCACATAACACTGATTTTATTTAGATTCGCCCAAAATTCGTTTTGTCCAAACGTGGCGCAGGGGGAACAAGCGCGACAAGGAGCACGACTGGTTGGGTGTTCGATTACCACCTGAGGAAATAAAACATTTAATATTTTGCGAAGTGCAGTATTGAGTTCCGCCATTTAGAACGCAATTTAGCGGAAATTCTTAATGGGCACGAAGTGTCTTAACTCTAGGTTCGTAGGTTGGGGGAACCTACGAGCCTACCGTGCCGGCCTACCGTGCTATATGCGGAATACAGCGTAAAGCTAAAAAATACAGATTTTACTCAATGCTAAATTGATAACTTGTAGATCTTCCGAAAATGTATTATCACTAACAGTAATTTACTGTGACGGACAGTTCTCTATAGTGCCAATTCCAATTCATTATTAGTAACGACAAACTGAGTTGGAGAAAAATCTGAATCTGTCCATTGTAATTCAGCTGACTCGCTAAATCGTAACAATAAAGTTAAAAAAGCGAAGAATGCTGCTTTGCCGAGACAGAAGTATTTAATTTGCACCAACTGTTTCTGCCCGCTTATCCCGGCTCTAAATCAGGCCTGTTATCAAATCTACTTTTAATTCTTTAATCTCATGTTAAAGTGGTGGCCACTGGAAATATTCGTTTAAGTAAAATACTAGGGTAATCTGTTTGTTTATTTTTTAGCTTCACGCAAATAACAAAGTAGGTGAATTTTCGAGACATTGCGTTTTGAGTGGCGTATTAGTGGAGAAAGAAGAAAATATTAAATAATTAATTGCCCTGGGGAGAAATAGAACCTACAACTGTCGCGTTTACAGTCACACAAATGAATATTTGGTTTAGACCCACTGATGGGCGTGGGGCTGGGGGTCGGCGTGGCGCCGGCGTTGGGCGAGACCAACGTGGGCATGTTCATCGAGGAGCACAAGCGGCGCGCCGACAGCGACCCCAACGCGCCGCCCTTCGACGACCTGCGCAACTACGCCTACGAGGGCGGCGGCAGCACCGCCGGCTCGCTGTCCTCGCTGGCCTCCGGTAACTATCTTACTTTTCATGTGAAAATAATTAAAGACAACGAATTTCATTTGATTCAAATCAATAAATCAAATTTGCTACTGCTCTATTTATCGCATCCAACTTGCGAAACTTGTATGAACTTTCATATATGTACATAAAATTGTTTGTACAATCAAAAAGTTATCCGTCCTGGTTTGTTGAATCACATATTTACATTTAATCAAATATAGTAAATATCACCAGAAAATTAAGAGTTACTTTACATAATATTCACAAGGCAAGATTAACTTCGTTGTATACGAACTTATCGAGTGGAGTAGGTATCTAACGCAGACGCTAATTATCTTCTCTTCCATCCGCCACTTGTTTAACTTTTCACTCTTTGTAGAGCTTAGACGAAACTTTCTTCATAGACTGTTCTAATAAATGTCCCGTATCATAAGGTTTTATTTTGTGGAATTGTTGTTATATTTTTTTTTGTTTTCGCGCATATCCCGCTTACAAAGTAGGTAGGAGGAACCTGCTAAGAGGGAAGTCCTAGTACACTCCGTTCCTCTCTTTGCGTCTAAATACCCCTAGTGGTGACCAACTCAGAACAATCGCATGTACAATCAGACACTGCTCTACTGCGCCACCATGACCTCAATTATATTTCTCGGTATATCGATTATATGTTTTCATTATAAGTACTATTTACAAGAACAGAAAGCAAAAAATATGTAATGTTCGTAATAAAAAACTACTACTGTTGCATTTGTTTGCATTGCTCATGAAACAGAAGAATGCTGAACGAGCTCTGTGTGCTATTGATCAAATGTAAATATTTATACATATACGCTTATAGATCGCGGAGGATTTCATTGGAAAAAATTATACGGATTTTGTAATAGAAGTTTTTATAGTTTTTGTATCAATGTAGCTATGCCACTTAGCATAGGAAAATTATTACAAGGACGAAATTGGCGCAGAAGCACTAGTGTGTTTAGACGCGACGAGTTGTGGGTTCGATTCCCATCCGAGGAAATGAAATTTAATATTTTCATGTCGTCACTCTGATGTCGAAGCAAAGCGCAGCGTTGAATTAGAATTCGGCGGAAAATGGGGAACGGATTGTCTTATCACTATTTTCCCTCTGCCTACTCTGTTGTGTGCGGGATGCAGCGTGAAGTTGAAAAAATAATAATAATATAATCTTTCAGGAACTGACGACGAAGTCCATGAATACGATTACCTGAGCGCGTGGGGCCCGCGGTTCGACAAGCTGGCGGACCTGTACGGGCCCGACCTGGACGAGCAACTGTAAGCTGCCGACGGCCGAACTGTCAATTCTATCCCGAGACGGCTCCAGTGGTGATGGATCTCTTCATGTTAGGACGGTAACCTGCTAACTACAATACTTCAATTTTATTGTTTTATATTATATTCTGTAATTCTGTAACGAAATCTAATTTCTCTCAAATTTTATTTTTATTCATTAATAATATTTTATGTTTATTTTACTATAAGATTGCAGTTGCAAGGTTATCTAGCTATGTATAATGTATATCCTTCGGGAATTGATAGCACAGAGGTTGTAAGTCCCGCCACTGAAGCCGCACTCCCGCCCTCGGCCGCTGCCATCACTCGTGCGCCGTGACTCGCGTTTCTTATCGATTTTCTACGAGTTTATTTTATACAATAAAAATCTAAAATTAGCTTAAGTATCTCTACGTTAAGGCATATATGCGTTCGATTGCGTAACTTTTTATAAGGTCTGAGCCGGTATCTTCACCAAATATTTGATATAAGTTTTATTCGAGTTAGCCATATTACGAGTTATTACGAGTCAGTATTTTATCGGAAGTCGACACAAGTGGATTTCTGCCGGAGGGCCAGATGTGATTCCGATTCGTGGGTGTTTGTAGATAGTGTGCTATAGATGTGAATAATTTATACGAGTAATTTGTAAGTCCACAGCTTTACGTGATGGCACTTGCGTACGGCCCTTCCGCATCGATCGACGTACCTACTATTGAAATACGTTATATTTTATATTAATTATAGTATCGAACGTCCCTTTGGACGTCGAGTAGCTCATTCTATATGAAAAATATTCACGGGGGATGTATGTACATACAATAATTAACGATGTACCCCATTTATCTTAGTAAAATATAAAACGATTTACATTTTACTCGAAATTTCATCGTAAACGAACTGTACAGTAACCGGTGTTCCTCTCCTCCATGTAGCGTTAGACGTAAAACTAGAGTATGTGTAAGTCTGCGGTCTACTCACGAGGGCTCTGCGGGCGTGTGCGTGATAGGCGAGTGAGGAGCGAGCGTGAAAGTGCCAAGGACATAGCTAACGACCGTAGAGATAAGTGTTTGCACTTTATTTATTCGATATATTTAAATATAAATTTAGTCGCACCTAGGAAAATATCAATAACTTACTAAGAGTGTTGTGCTAGAATTATTCCATCGATTTTGACGTGAGATAGTTATTGCGACCGTTAGAAGTCACTAATTTAAATCTAATTTATAAGAATTTATAGTAAAAATAATTAATTAAATTACAGGTTATGAAACTGTCTCACTTCGACGTCGAAATAGGATCGATGTACATTTTAGAATATATTGTATTGTGTTAAAATGACTGATTTTATTATGCGTTCGGAGCCTAAGATTTTGTAGATTCGGTTGTTTAATTATATTATATTATATAGACATTGAATATCTACTGTAAGAACACCTCTAGTTTGCACTCGAAAATACTCAAGTCTCAATAATAAAGCAATTCTCGTTAATTACTAATCGTGTAAGTAGGAGTTTAATAGCTGTCTGAGATCGACATCTATGTATGTATCTAGGTTTTATTATTCTTTTATAATATCATTACACTGCCAATAATTATTCAAATAAAATATAGACGAATTACAATGTGGAGAGTTTCGGTCCGTTTTTATATTTGAATCTTTTTGTATTTAATTTTTTTGACTGTTTTATTATCAAATACTACTTCTTCCCCTTGCGACAGAATTGTGCATTTAAATTAACAGACTAGCTACGTTCTTTTGTGAAGCTCTGCGTTGTCTGATATCGTGTACTTTAGAATTAGATATTGTAACTTATATATCTACCAAAGACTTAACTTTACATTTTTGTGTGCCGTGTGTTTCCGAATAATATTGGTCCTTTTCAAGTTTTATATAAGAAAGCCATCTTTCGCATTTAGGTTTGATTAGAAAAGTCTATTGTCAAATATAGAGTTTTAATACAAATCCTGAAAAACATTAAAAATCGCTATTGACTAATTGTAAAAAATTATTCACGCTTAACCCGTCTCAGGGATTGTAACACGCTACTTGCACTATACTTTGATGACTTTTCTTAAACCTGTACACTTAATTAAGACAGCAGAGCACAGAATCCCAGTACAAATTATAAGGTGCGAACTCGCCCCGCGACCGACGCCGGTGCACGACATTTTATTTTAGACGTTAACTATAATACCGACATAGTTATGTTTTGTTTCTACTGTGATTATTTAGTTGTACAACTCTGACGATTACATAAAAGAACGAATAAAATATGAAAAAAAAATATACATGTTTCATTTCATTTATCCCTTTATCCTATGTTTACAATTTCATTAAAAAGTAAATATGTTCCAAGAATACACTTTTTTTTATAGTAAATATAATATTGCACAAACAAGTATTTCATATATTTATATAAGTCATTGGAACAACGGACGGGAAAATTAAAGCAAATTTGTAAAGAATTATGTTTAAAATTGGACAAAAGCGATTCAGCATGAAGATATTGACCTATTATTGATTTCTGCTTAACATCGCTTGTGTGGAAATTATTCTCATTACAGTTCATTAATGTGACCGAATGGATGTTATTGTGTCACTAAAGTAGTACAAATCATATAAAATATTGACATAAATTTTAACCTTTGTTCTATTCTGATGTATCAGCTATATTACTGTTAGTAAAGTTAGTTTAGTTTCATCTAAATTCATTTAGTAGTTTTTGCCTGAAAGTGAAACAAACATCTATTCTCACAAACTTTTACCTTTTTAATAGAAAAAAATCACGCTGTATCCCGCACAGAGCAGGGTAGGCAGTTTGCTCTGCCTACCCTGCTCTGTGCGGAGGGCGGGGTGAAGCTAAAAAATAAAAAAAAATTGTTAACATACATATTATATAACATAAACAAATATTACACAACACCATAATATTACTAAAAAATATTAAACACAATATTATATAAACATTTTGAACTCATAAAACGTAAAGAAAATACTCGTGCTACATCACTTTCACATAAACAATATGCTGCTAACGAACCATTTTGAAAATGTTCATTGAAGCGTTGGGAGCTATTACGTATTTACAGACATTGCTTGTAATATTACTAAAACTTCGAACGTGAGTTTCAATTTTGTTTTAGTTTTAATGCTTTAAATTATTAATATTATTTATTGTAACAATATTTAAGTCGCAGTTGAACTTAAAACCATCACAATTATAACGACAGCTGGTGTTGGAATGGGAACGGAGTATCTTAGCACTCGGTACCACTGTGCTTACTTTCAAGTTACTTTCTCAGTAACTTTACTATTTGTTCAATTTACAGTAATAACTAAAATGTGGGATAAATTTGGACCAATGTAATACTCTTTTGAACATGCCGAAACATAAATAAATAAACGAAATATTTGTAGAACTGCATGAAATTTTGGAAAATGGTATGGTTTTTTTTTATTTAACGAAACTATTATTACTAAATATTATGTATAACACAACGAGAGTCACGGGTAATATCTACTTTCTAGATGAAATTAATATTCGGGTCACCGGCTTACTCATAGTCAGACGCTGAATCTCTTAAGCTAAGAAAGTATTTCTTTAAAGTCCACTTCTAAGTGGATGAAAGGAACATTGCTTTTTTCAACGTTTTGCAATTATACTATCTAAGTGGTAAATAAAAGTTTTATGTTTTTTAGACGTTTTTACATACTAATTTTATGATTTTTTTTACAGCGTGAAGCTGAATAAAAACTCGCATGTAGCATTTGTTTTAAACAATTATAGGCAGAAGATTCATAGTGTTAAGTCACTCTACTCCCCACTTTCTGCTGAATTCTGGACGGGTGTTGAATGGTGGAACTCAACGCCGAATTTTGCCTCCACATCATGCCGAACACATAAATTAAATCAGTTTCACGCTGTATCCCGCACAAAGCAGGGTAGGCAGAGGGAACCTAGTGTTAAGAC
>DWAO01000945.1:0-21504 GCA_018230605.1 Heliconius congener | reverse complement strand
CAGATTATAAAAATAAACATCTGTTCAAATTTCACGTTTCTACCATCAGCGGTTATGGCTGTGCGTCTTACCTCAGTCAGTCAGAACAAGTCCTTTTATATATATATAGATTAATAATCGGGAACGTCGTGGCTCAGTGGTAGGGTGACTGTAAAAACGCAAAGTTTGTGGTTTCGTTTTCCCACACGGGAGAATTTATCATTATTTATTAATATTTTCATTTCTTCGCTTTGGTAACAAGGCAAAGCGCGGTGTTGAGTTCAGCCACTCAACACGCAATGACTTAAGTAGGAAAGTGGGCAATGCAGTGTCTTAATTTTCTTCTTTTAGTAGGTTTCCACCAAGCTGAGGAGGATTATATAGTATATGATATAAGTATGAATGTGCTTGAATTTGGCTATTCTGTATACTTCTCCTTGTCTATTTTGTTGCAATTTAGCCCAGCTATTGAATAATTTTCATAGTATCAATTAAATATGCAGTTATAATATAATGAATGAATCATAAACGGATTTATCAACGGCCAGTTATGTAAAGTGCAATATCAATTATAGTTGTACACGGTACAACACGTTCCGCAATTGCAGGGCGGGTCTCGTGAACTGTGCCGGTCGTTGCCCCCTCAGCCAAATCTACGACTTTCTAATGGGATTAAAGTTTCGTTACTTAAGACGCGACTTGGACCTTAACTGAGGTACAATTGGAGTGTACAGTGGTTTTTTTTTGGTGTCACGCGGTGTATCCTGTACACAACAGGGTAGGCAGTGGGAACCTAATGTGAAGACAATCTGTTCCCACATGTCGCTGAAAGTAGAACTCATCGCTGCGCTTTGTCTCGATCGAAAGCCGAGCGAAGAAATGTAAAATAATAAATATTTCATTTCTTCGAATGGGACTCGCACCCACAACCTGCGCCACGACTGCCCTCGTCTTTCTATCCTATCCAATTTTCTCCCATATATAATTGTCTACTAAACGTTTCACATAATTAATATAATAAATCCAACACACGTACAATACTTCAGCATCATCGCTCAATAATTGGATAGCTTTACAGTACATGTGCAATTACACTCTCGTAAAGCTAGAGATCGAACCGGCGAATGCGCTTTCACTGGCTTGTCGATCTCGTCGATGTGCAACTGAAACGCTTCAGCCGTACCGTTCAGTTAAGATTCGAATTCGTGTAGCAAAATTGCCTTTTCCTCTCTCCCCAGTCTGTGTCGCGCGGGGAGTTATTCATGAAATGCCTTATGGACACTTCACTTATCTAAATAGCTGTTTCACATTATGTGTTTTCCTCTATTGGTACTTATAAATTTTACACTAATAGTCCACAGTGCAAAGTGTACTATAAATTATGATTGAAATTCTTGTCTAATTTTAAAGCCGATACAAATAGTCGTAATCGTAAAATGAACTGTATGTGACGCACAAATATTATAATCAATAAATCAAAATCAATTTAACTTCTAATGCGTTTGATTTTAAATTACATTTAACTTTACAAATACAAGCACATCTATTGTAGATTATTTTCATTACAAAGTATTGTATATTATTAACTTTTACCTACGGCTTCGCTGATATGGTCAAATAGAATTCAGCAGCAGGTACAGTCAGATCGACAACATTGATGTAATGAAATAAAGCCTTACAGATTCGACACAAAAAAAAAAATTGATTCGTACCAGTAGTCTCTGAGACCCTGAGTGCGTTCAACTAAATAAACATGGTAATCTTAGTTATAAAGTATAGATAGTATAATTTTAACATCTTAACTAGAACATTTTTAAATAGGTTTCTAACTTAACTTAACTTACTTAACTTAGCTTCACGCTTTATCCCTAGCGGGGTAGTCAGTTTCAACATTTTTTTTAATCTGATACACTAATATTAATGATGTGATTTCAACCCAACCATGTTTACAGTAGCTTCATCATGTTATTGTGACAGGTCCAAATCGAACTCTTCCGGCGCCTCCAATGTCGTATCTGTTAAACGTTCGACGTATTCGTATTTATCACAACGCTCGAAATAGTCCTTATCAGCGCCGTTCTGAGGTCAGTGGGCGCTACGTTGACACAAGCGATAGTTAAGGGCTACTGTACACTGACTGACAGGATGTTTAAATGTAAACATGTAACACAGCAGTGTTTCAACTCCTTATATATATATAGTTTTTGTTTTAGAATAAGTCGTTGCTCGGTCATACGCTACAATTAGGAGAAGCCGTTCTAAATATTGTGCTGACACCGGAATGTAGTTCACGATGAATCATCTATTATAGGCGTTCATAATGATGATTTGTCATAACCACTTTCTATATTTTTTTCTGGTGTGTCTTTCAAGCCACAAGTAAAAGTATAGCCATTTTTTTAGTTTCACGCTGTATCCCGCTTGAAGCAGGGTAGGCAGAGAGCCGCCTAGTTTTAAAACACTTCCCTCTCCACTTTATAGCTCTGCGTGTGGAATGGCGGAACTTAACTCCGCGCTTTGCCTTGATACCAGAGCAAAGAAATGAAGATATTAAATATTTCATTTCCTCGAGAAGGTAACGCGGAATCACAATCTGTTGCCACACGCTTGTACTCCTGCACCACGACTGGCCTTAATTTTTTTTGTGAAAATTTATAATATGGTCATCTTTGTGTACGAAAACCCTAATAGCTCTGATTAAATTCCTATAGTTTCTGCGTAGTAGTTTTCGTTTCATAACAACGTTATCTTTTTAACATCGCTCGTAAAATGCGTTGAATGGACTTTATTATTATTATGGAAAATCATTTTCATTCAGATTTACAATCATTTACAACACATTAGCTTCTTATATATATCATTTTAAAATATATGTACGTATTAAAATATCTCTATCTAGTGAAATAACAGAGGCCCGTCGTAGCGCAAGAGCGTAGCTTGTGAATGAAAACGTGCCAGGTTCGATCCCGACTCGAGGAAATGAAATATTTAATATTTTTATTTCTTCGCTCTAGTGTACAGACAAATCACGGCGTCGACGACAGCCTCCAAAAACGGCTGAAACAAAAGGACGGAGTATTATAACACTAGTTCTCTCTGTATACTCTAACGTGACGCTAATAAAAAAATATCTGAGTCGATAAGACTTAGCCGTGCAATTTAAATGTAATACATAAAACATCAATAAATGTTAATTATTTATTAGTTTCGTAAACGCATTTTAGTACAATATTGAATGCCCTTCTCAGCGGGTGCGGAAAAAAGCAATAAATAACCGGAGCGTGCTCTCAGCGTATGCCCTCAAATGATTTAATGCAGACAGGCCTACCGCTGGCTCCGTACAGACACTGTTCTTTGTTGTGTTGAAACTAACTTAACTAAACAAATTTGTATAAGAAAATACTGAAATAATAATACTGTGTGTACTTTTTAAACAATTGACACTACCTAGCCGTGTTGGTTGGTAAACATGAATACTACGAAGGATTCTTTTCTGTATTTGCTGTTGACCTTGCCTTCTTTTATAAATTATTTTGTATTGATAATGATATTTTTCAAGGTCACACTGTATTGTTCCGAATTTATCAGGGTAGGCAGAGGGAACCTAGTGTTAAGATACTCCGTTTCCCAATTTCCGCCGAATTCTTGAGGCATTGCGTGTTGAGTGGCGAAACGCAACGCCGCGCTTTGCGTCGACAACAAAGCGAAGAAATGAAAATATTAAATATTTCATTTCGTCAAGTGAATTGAACCCAAAACCAGCTTAGAACCACATGCTTGTGGCCCTGCGCCACGACTGGCCTCCATATTATAAACTAAATGGTTTTCTTAAATAAAATTAAATATTTTTAGGCTGTGATAACACGAAATGTTTAGTGAGGTGCCATGCAAGGTACGCCCTTAGTTCTTATTATCAACTGGGTAAGGATCACTGACGTAAATATGTATTCTGCTTCAATACAAACGATGTGCTTCTTCTGTCAAGTTAAAACTAGTTCTGGTAGACGCTGGATATAAGATGTTGAAACATTCGGACACACGCAATTATCGGCATTTTTTTTTGTAGCAAAATTTAACATTTTGAAAATATTAATTTTATTTTAAATATCATTTTAGAATATAAGAATAACTTTATATATTACTTAAAATTCGTTATTCTAAAACATATATTTTAATGTATCTCTTGCTTGTAAATAACATTATAATGATACGTTACAGTTACCACTTTCAATTTTGTATCGCATTATTTATTATGCCGCTTGCGCTTTCTATTTTGAAATTTTACCTATGCTCATCAAAGTTTAGCCTATGATCTGCTATTTTATATGTTGCCTAGTAACCTAAGTAACCTAGTGTTAAGACACTCTGTTTTCATTAAAATACTTCCCACCTTTCCGCCGGATTCTGGGGGCATTACGTTTCGAGTGGCGGAACTTAACGCCACGCTGTGTCTCGTTATTAAAGCGAGGAAATATTAAATATTTTATTTCCGTATTGATATTAAATAGTTCATTATCATTTCGAGTGACAATTGAGCACACAGCCTGTCGCATTTCCAGTCGCCCGCTTCTGCCGCTGCACCACGACTATCGTCACCTCCGATAGAAAATAATGTTATAATTTTAAATTGACACCTACTAAATATATTTCTTTGTCAAACATAAGAAATAAACTTTACGTGTATAGAAATATTAAACTATGAATATGTAATTTCTAAAATCCAGTATCATATTGTAGCAGAACAAGTTTGAAAACAATTTTGCTAATTCTTAATAAAATGAGAATCGCAATACGATATTTCATCGGTTCGTCTTGGTTTCGTTTCTTTTGGACTATTTATAGAAGATGTCTATAGATATTCAAAAAATATATTTAATTATACCATTTTAAGTATAACATGCAATTTAGCTGTTATTGAAATTACTGGATTTATTAAAGGAGTGTCTTAACACTAGGTTCCCCCTGCCTACCCTGCTGTGTGCGGGCTGTATCCCGCAGTGAAGCGGATTTATTTATTATATTTAGATTATTGTAGGTAATAACCTATTAATATAGGTAATAAATTCGCCCTAATAAAATACAAAATGTAGGTGTGATCAGGAATCTAAAAGAGCTAGTGACACGCAAGTGATTATGTCTCGAAATATACCCATGACCTTCTAGAGGTCGTCCCTGTCTATCCACGCTCGTTAGGCGATAATGTAATTTTTGAATGGATTATACCGATTAAAAATCACCATTGGCTCCCTGCCAGACCTATCTGTATAAACATTTCGAATTTAAAGAAAATGTCGTTACGTCAGCGGACCAATATTACGTCTTCCGTCTGAAGGAATTTCAGTCTTGGAAATTTAAATGGCTATAAAAATACTTATTAATATTTTTGTGGGTGTAGGTACACCTACTGAATAATTGTTGTGTCGTACAGTAAGTTCTTTGGATTTCTTGATTACCGCACAAAGTAATTGAAAACTCAAATGATTTATAATTTACTTATGATCGCCTACAATTTTATTTGTGTGGACTTTAAGATGTAAAATGGAAATTTTCGTTGGATCCCGTTCTCGTAGGAATTTCCAAAAACCCGTTCTTAGTGCTTTTATTCAAATTCTCCAATCTACGTACATGCCAAATTTCAGCTGCTTATGTCCAGTAGTCTCGTCCGAACATTCTACACTAAAGCTTATAAATATAAAATAAGTTAAAAGGTCATTTAATAGAAAAATATATTAAGTGTAATCACTTCATATCCCACAATTTTATAGAGAAATTTAATTTAACTTAATACAAGTTGCTTTTAGCTTCGTTATATTGCGGAAAAATATTTGCAAAACACATACGTGCTATAGCACTAAAATTAATGATGTTGAATAATATACAACATTTCCTGCAAAGCTCTTGCCTTTGAGCTAAATGTGCACCTGAAATACATACATATGCCAACAACTTCCACTTTCCAATATTGTTACCTCAAGGCGGCCTGGCCGACCGTTCAAGAGATCTACGTCGTTAACAGGCTAACGATGAAAGACTGCATAGCGTGCCTGCAGTTGGCTATTATATTGAAATTAACGATCCAAGTACCTACTTCTTAAGTTTCAAATATCCAGCGCTATTGTATGTCATTTTCGTTTTGTAGAGATTTACATATCTGTTTCTAACATAGTATTAGATACAGTTGTAAGAAATGTACTAAATTATTGTGTAAACTATTATTGTAATACTGTGAAATTGGCAGCGTATTGAGGCGCCATGGGACAAGGGTACAAGCGTGCGACAGTAAAC
The DNA here is from genome assembly GCA_018230605.1 of Heliconius congener. Classification (NCBI taxonomy): domain Eukaryota; kingdom Metazoa; phylum Arthropoda; class Insecta; order Lepidoptera; family Nymphalidae; genus Heliconius; species Heliconius congener. The sequence continues at coordinate 15,240 of DWAO01000945.1, read as the reverse complement.
GCCACGGTTGTGAGTTCGATTTCCACCCGGGGGAATAAAATATTGAATATTTTCAATTCCTCGTTCTGGTAATAAGGCAAAGCGTGTTCAATACGAGTTCCTTTATTCAACACGCCGAACACGAAATGCCTTAAAATTCTTTGGAAAGTGAGGAACGAGTGTAACTTAATGGGCACGGAGTGTCTTTACACTAGGGTCCCAAATTTCCTGTGCCCATCCTGCTATATGTAGGATACAAATGAGCAGAAGCAGAGTATAATCTAATGTAGTGACGCAGATGAAGAGTATAAAGAATGTGCATATCGTGGTTGTAGGTTCGAACTTTGCATTTTAACGTTCACTCGTGGTAATGTAGATTTCCAAATATTTTCGTTTTGTCAATAGCTATTAGTGTTACCGTGTTTCAAGGATGAGGCGCAGTGGAGTTCTTTCGCCGTTATTTGAGAGGAGCTTTAAAACTTAATTAAAGGAAATCACTAATCATATTTTATTAAAATCTAATCAATTTATTCAAATTCTTACATTATTGTATAAAATACATTTAGATATAATAAACAATAATAAGGACAAGCGAACTTCAACTAGGCACTCCTCGCCATTTGGAACATTAAAGTAAAACCGGGTGTGGTGAATTATGTTAGTGGCACATAGAAACAGCGTTCGTTGACCCCTCGCTAACAAAGAAGCTCTGGAATATTCTGTTACCATTTCTGGAAACATATACAGTTCGCCCACCAAAGCCTACAGGGGTATGCTGTTGATCATTACTCACTGCGACCGTGCTGTGACTAAGATATCTACATTTGTATAAGCAATTATTTTAGTGCACGCCCGATGCAGACCTTTAATATAAACAAGTAGGTATCAATTTACTATGAAAACACTTGTACAACATAATAGTTTATTTAAAAAAAATAATCAGCTTCACGCTGATTAAGGAGGCTCTGATCGGATGGATCGGATCCAACCCACACCAGTCGCGATTACAGTCACAGTTTGTGCCCTGCGCCATCACTGACCCCAATAGGCCTCAACTGTTAATTTAATAATAATTAATTCGATTTTTAAATATATCAATAGACCTATCGAAGCTGCGCATGCGTCACCCTCGAGATAGAATTTAAAAATGTATTAAATCTATCAATCACGAATAAATCAAGACAGCGATGCTAGGCATAAAGCTCGGTCGGCTCTCACAAAAGCTGTCATGAGTTTATAAATAGTTAGAATATCTCGGCGTGGGCTTTGGTGCTAGTGTACCTAGTGGCATCGTTATTTTTTTTTAGAGCCTGTTTTATTTATGATCGTTTATATACGATGGTGTGGGATTCATGTGTAAATTCTGGGTAACTAATACTAATAAATTTAATGAATTTAGTTTTTTGTTTTATCTCCAAGTACAAATTCAAAAAACATTTTAATATGAAACATTCGCAAATGTAAGCAATGACTCGTATTTTTATAATATTAATTAGTCAGTCGTATTTGTTGTATTATAATATGAATACACGCGAAGGCGCCGGAGACAGGTGGCGTCCTGGTGTACGTTGACTTCGCGGCCTTGGCGTCCACTCGTCTCAATGGCATGCCATACCGCGTCACTTTATGTTTTTTCCTCAAGGCCGGTTACGTTAAACGACTATGGGTTTACATGGTTTTTTTGTAAGAATTGTGTGAATTGTAGTTATATATATCGAGTAGTATTATAGTTTTTTAAATGTACTAAAAATATTAGATGTTTCTGAAAATATTAAATATTAGATAATTTCTAATATTAATAAACGTGTATTTAAAAAGTTCTATTACTATGGTGACAGCTGAACTTAATTTTTAAATATGATCACATTTAACAAGTGAACGAACTGATTTCAAAACCCACTACTCTAATTGGCTAGTTGGTGGATGACGTCATTCATGTCTGCGCCCCGTCTACGTCGCTCTACTTCCCGGAAACGTATACCACACTGCCTTCCTGCTGCTGCTGTACTATCAAATTTATATACGTTGTATAAGTATCCCATATCACCCAAACAGATAATGAGGCCGTCGTGGCGTAGCGGGACAATGTACCGACTGAATGAGAATGACGACGATTGTGGATTTGATTCCCTTGCTCACTCGAGGGAGTAAATTCTTTTCATTTGCTCGCTCTCCTATCAAAAGTAAACTCCGTTGAGTTTCGCCACTCAACATGCAATGTCTCGAAAAATGAGATGGAAAGTCAGGAACGGAGTGAACTAGATGACACTAGATTCCTTCTGCCTACCCCTGTTTTATGCGCGATACAGCGTAAGAGATAGCAGCGTAACAGAAATGAACAACCCGTCAACCGAAATGAGGACGAGAGAAATTAAACCACACACTACATTAGGACGCTAATATAGTTCTTTCTCGTTGACGTCACTCGACCGCCATTGTTCCTGACAGCGACTTACTTACTACTACGAATCTAACTGTGATTTTGATGAATGAGTTTCACTCTTTATGTCATTGAACTTTGATCTGGTTCCGTTCGATGTGGGTGTTGGAAATGAGTGAAGATATGTATATTTAGTTACATTACTACACCTGGTTACGATCTGTTGAGCTTAAAATGTATGAAAGTGTGCACTTGAAAGATATACTCTAATTTACTGTAACATTATTTTTTACAAAATTATAAACTTTTTAGATGCACCTGAAACGAATATATTAGTCATTTAGGCTAATATGCTTGGACTGGTTAAGTTTAATTTAAAAAAATAAGTGTGTTACACGTGCCCATTATTTCAGTTTAAAATATAATAAAAAAAACTGTTGTGTAAATATATATTGTAGATTTAATCATATGTAAATTATTTGTCTTTTAAATAATATAATAATGTTTTAAAAAAAGACTAATAAAATTATACAATAACGTTGGAGATCAGCGTTCAAAACGTTTCGTGTATGATGTTTAATGAATGTAAGTATCTTATTTACTAACCAAAATTGCTTAATATAAGGTCGAGCTTAGCATTCGCAAAACGCTTCTAACCAGGAAGCGATGTACCGTTTACCTCACGTTACGTTAGCTTATTGTATTTACTGTGTATTGTCCGGCGGGTGAGGTTATGCATTATAATTCACAAGAGCTGTCAACAATGCTCCGGACTTTTATCGCGACCACCATCAACATATATAAATTTAACGTTAAAGAAAATAACTAGTGTACATCACTATTAGGTACACAGAAAATAAAACTTTCTTATTTTGCCTAAGATGTCAAGGAGTTAGCCTATTTCCAAACGTCTCGGAAATCGATGTGAGATGGGTGTCGCACTGCAGATACCTAAACATTACTCCCTGCGCAACCTATTGGTTAAATTACGTCGAACTTGTATGTATTTCATATAAAATAATAACTTTATTGACCGTATCTATGAACGACGTGCGTTTATATTATATATATCTAAAAATCTCCCCTGAGACGTTACGAAAGAGAAAACAATTGCAATACATTCGAAAAGTAAAAGCTTAAATGACAGCCTCAATATTGTTCGATTAGCTTATTACAATATTAATTGAGAGTTGTTCAATCATATATCTAATAAGTTGACCGGCGGCAATGGTCGTTGTCTTCAATTAACCCAGTTGCTGCTGCGTACGTTTTGTTTAGTCTGCCCGATGTCTGCTTTCTTCTACCGGCTTGCTGTGGCGAATATAGTATAAGTTGTGTCTGTTCTATGACAGAACCCAGTGTTCTTGTATTACGTGAGAGTTGTGTACACGTGTGACAGTAAGTACGTATTGGGGCAATCGTTCATTCATTGTACATTGAAACACGTACGTTACGCTTAATTTTTTTTTTAAATGTAGAGCCGTCGTGGCTCAGAGGTGCAAGCGTGTGTGTGTTAATACGACGGTTGTGGGTTCTATTCTCAGTCGGGGTATATGAAATATTTTTAATATTTTCTTTTTGTTGCTCTGGTGAGGAAGCAAAGCGCGGCGAGTTCCGCTACTCTATAATGTTTTAACATAAGGTTCCCAAGTTCCCTCTGCTTACCATGTACAGACATGTGGGTTAGAAGTGCGTGAAGCTAAAAGAAAGCCTAAATTCCTAATGCGTTTAAGTTGAATTCTTGGCATGTTTCGTCACTGAAAGTGATTTGCCAATTGCTTTTATAATAAAGCTGTCGCAATTTTGTGTTTATCTGTGACATTGTTGAGGCTTGCTCAACAAAATGCGTTTACTACTAAACTATAAAAATATAATTTTGTATTTCATTCTTAGCGATGTAACTAGTAGTTTTGCGCGTTGGTATTTAGAAACACGACACGTTAATGAATATTATCTTCTACTTAACTCTATAGTTAATATAGAGTTACCGATTTACTTTCGTTGTTAGTTAAGTTACTTCACTTCCTTGATAGTTTAATTTGCATGTGCTAAAATTGACACTGTCTTGGAACATTTGCTTTACACTATTTGATATAAGATAACAGGATAAGCGCAGCCTAATCTATTATGCAATATATTAGCTGTTAGGACGCAAACAAAGATGTAATACGGATAATACGAATGAGGCCAGTAGAGGCGCAGGCATAAACGTGCAAAATTAATTTAATATTTAGTATTTTTATATCCTCGCTCTGGAAACGAGCAACAGGCAATTCGGCGAAGGATAAGGAACGGAAATAGTTTAATGGGTACGGAGTGTCTTAACACTAGTTTCTCCGGTTCGCTTAAATAAAATATAATAAAAACAAATGTAATACGATTATCCATTAACAGTTTTTTCTTAAAAACAATTACAGCATACGAAGTGGTTATTTTTTAATATAAATGTATTTACAATTTTACTTTTTTTGTACACCTCAGAGTAGGTGACGAGACAGTAAGACGGCTGACCCAATTGGCACAAGCTTACATCTTTAAAAGAGTACTACTTCCTTTACTTTCCTTGAAATTGTACGTATCTATAGCTTACCTAGAAAGCTACCTCCTTTTTTAATATTTATTTCACTACCTAAATATATATTTATTGAAATTGTAAAAATAATGAGATCAAATCAAAAATCTCTCTTAGTATTTACATTTTAGATTCTTATATCATTCTGAAGGCAGCAAATTAAACAAAGGTAACCTAGTGTTAAAGCACTCGGTTTCTCACTTTCTGTCCAATTTTCAAAACAATGTCTGGTGTGGCAGCACTAAACGCCGCGCTTAGTCTTACGAGTGCGAATCACATCCACGACCGTAGCGCTTACAGTCAAATTCAATAAACGAATTTTGAATAGGGAAACTCGGCCTCATCATACAGTCGCCTTTCTACTAGAAAGCCTGTAAATAGTCTTTTATTTTCATGGCAACTCCACCTACGTACAATCAGCCTAATCGCTAGTATAGCCTTTAATTTTTTCCATCATATACACCTTAAGTTTTGTATGCGTTCATATTTTTATTGTCCTTGTAAATATTTTATGAGAATTTTCTAGGGTCCTGTCTATCTATAAGTATGTGTGTAGCATAGTAGCTCCCAAACAGATTAAACGATTTTGGTCTAGAGTTTTTTTAGTCTTACTCGAAAATGTTATTAGTCACAATTGAGGGAAAATATATTCCGTTTGAACATCATCCGATCTTTTATATTCTTTGTTTACTTTTAAAGGTTTTGTATCGGGTCGCTTATTGGTTTATTAATATTTTTTTTAATTAATGTTATCTTATTTAATAACATTGTTCGTTGTTAATCGTTTTATTTTGGAAATACATTTGCTTATAATATAATTATAACATTTTGTAAACCTTTTGCTCAAAGCTAAGCTAAGTCGTGTTATATGACGTTTCGCAGTTCTACACGCCCATTTGCGTGCCACGAGTGAAAAAACTTGGCATTGGTCACCCGCCCGTTTTATCCTACGGCGCTGTGTCGGTGGCGTCTCGCCGGCGCTTGCTCGTAACGCTGGAACACTAATTAGCGAATTTGTTTTAGTGCTGCCATATGTAAAATAATTATGAGAATAATTTGATATTTAGGCAAATTGTTACTAGTTAAAATCGTTTCTTTTTAAATGAAACTATTTTAACCGGATTAATCGCTTATATTTAGTATTCGTTTCTTTTTTATGTTTTAGATAAATTAATTACCTTTTTTGTTTTTAATAAGACAAAGCTACAATTACAGTCTTTATGAATATTGTATACAAATATACCTACGTTAAATCTTAGTAAGATTATAATTGCGCGCTGTTAATTTTGGCACAGATCAGTGCCTGCGTGTTGTGACTATTTCAATTATGTTTGCTGTAATTGCGGACTACAGTTTAATTATACACTTAACCATGAGAGCCTTCTCGGGTTTACTTTGAATTTTGAATAATAATATAGTATTTTCGTATTTCGTTGCAGTCATATTATAGATTTCTTGTTAAAAATTATAAATATGTTTCTTTAAATAACTAAGTAAGGATGCATCGCTTATGATTATGACATACTGCAGTCTATAAGTACATATAGGATAATATTATTACACATATAAGTTATATTAGATAATTGTGTACTTCATAGTGTAAGTGTGGCGTTAGATTTTACCACATAGGGCGCAGTCTCAACGAAAGCAAATAGTTATATATAGTCTATATCATGAAATTATACGTATAAAAATAATATTAATATGTATAAAATTTTATATTTTCAACAGAAATCTGTTAGATTTTTAATGATCTTAAAAAAACTACATTTCTTATCAAAACCAATCAGACATTCAATTTGATCAATTCAATCGTTTTTCATTTATATTCTTATTTCCATATCGGCGCAGTAATTTGATATTTAAATGTTCTGCCTCTACACTCAGTACGCATTTGCTTCTTAAAATGTTGCAAATTGACCGTTTCTGATCATAGTACAATTTACTTCAATCTTAAACTTCTCACATCCTCATTATGCCTTGTCATTAAATCTTTATAGAAATGATACGTATATTAAACGGCGGATATAGTTGCGTTCTTTGATACTTACTACTTAATTAAACAACTTTGTATATAAGTAGTTTTATGAAACTCTTGGCTTCGACAACTTGCTACTAAGATGGCCATGATAAAATTGCCGCTGTTTGTAACTTTTTGATATAAGGTATTAACTGAGATATGTTTTAAAAGACATGGGATATTATCTTGCAATAACATATTTTTGATTTGATGAGATGGTTTTGACTTTAAATCGAAATCTGGGTTTTTGAGGTCTGTTTGGACAACTATATTCTTGTGATCTAATTAATGTATATAGCGTAGGAGTATAAGTACATAAAACTAAAGTTTGCCTATATATAAACACGTAATATAAGTACATAAAGCTAAAATATACCTTGAAAAATGTTTATTATTTGATGCATAAAAAATTGTTAACAAATTTAACAATTGTTTAGTCTTTATGCAATCTATTAATAGGTCAATCAATCGATCATAAATTTTGTACCACAACCAAAGTGTTGGTACTGTATGTACAAAAATATTAACATGATAGGTGGGAATGAAGCATTAAAAATATTCTCTCGGAAGTGGAATAGCGATAACAAAAAAAATAATGTTACGGTTTTATGTGGTTCCGCACTTTTTTCATTCTCTTGTTGCTTTTTTAATTATAATTAAATTTAATTTTCTCGGGGTCACGCCGTGGTATCAAGCTAATATAAGGTCTACAGTTCCTTTGAGTACATAAATACAAACTTTAAAGTCTACTCAAGATCCGCATTTTTGCATAATTTTCGATGCATTTTGTGCGAAACTCGCCGCATATTTCTCGTGGAACTACAGCTACGAACAATACATATAATAGACAAATTATTAGTATTATACTATTATTTCATTTTTTTATTTGTAGTGAAATTTATACAAAAATGAGCGCATCCGCGCCCGCAAACCTAGTTTTGTTAACTTAATTCGCCACTATATATGGGGTATTTTTTCCCTAAACCCACAATTATGAAATTTGGAAAGTGAGAATTTAATTTGTAGTACAGACAAAGGATAAAATCAGAAAAATGGAAAGTTATAGTTATATTTATATTACTGATAAAAACTATTGCAAACCTGTAACTGTAGTTCATATCATGCAAAATTAGTGTCTACGCCCGCAAAATTAAAGTTTCTCAAATACTTCCAATTGTACTTCCCGTTGACTTTCAAACTTGAAATTGCTACGGGTTCCTCGGTGGTCGAGTGTAACTTACACTTAACCGTTGTCTTTATTATATGCGCTTTTTTACCGAACACAAACTAAAATTGACCAACAAAACGAATAAAATGCGATATGAAATATTATACATTTTTAGAAGGTTTTGCTTAATGTTTATTTTATAAACATATAAATAACTTGATATCAGATAACATCAATTTCATAATACATAAAACACTTTAACATTTTATTTATTTCACAATTATTTAAAAAATATAACAGCATTAGCTCGTTGGTTGACCTTTAATACTTAAGATATATTGCTTAAAGAAGGCTCTCGTCCACTTTGTTGACATCTTTACGACACAATTGTAAGAAATACTAAATTGTTGATATTTATTTTGACTACTGATTTAAGCGAATTTATGTAGTACAACAGACAAATATACTACAACTACCTAATCCATACACGGTTACATATTTCCATTTGGCTATTTTATACATATGTATATAAAAATTAAATAGTAATAGTCAGTACCTCAATAAAACCAGATTGATAATCAATCAGGTGGTGCCTTTTTGGGAAATCGGATTTTTAAGATATAATCAAGAAATTGATTAAAGTTATATATAAATATAAGTAAAGTAACTGATAAGGCAGGTAAATTATGAGTGAAGAAAAAAAAGAAAGCGTCGTATTTACCACATTATCTGCAATTGTCTTCATTAATAAAATCTAATTAATAATTATTATTTAAAATGAAAAAGAAATATTCAATTTCAAATGGAAAACAACATAGGTAACGGTTCAATAAATATATTATGATACATCCTAAACATACACAACTTAGCTTTATTGGTATTAACTTGCCGACAATTGGATTAGAAATAGACGTTGAATCTAAATATAATAAGTAGTATACATGTGTTTAGATACGACACATTCCACACTGGAGAGTGAAATGTCATGTAAAGACTTACATGTATTTTGTTTTTTGTTTTAGTTTACGTTGAATCCCGCAAATAACAGGGTAGACTGACGGAACATGTGGGGATCTGAATGTCTTAACATATTAAAAAGTTATGTCACTCCAGAGCGGCGAAACTCAACGCTGCATTTATCGTTAGCTCAGCGAGAAAATAAAAACTATTTATTTCCAAGAGTGGGAATCAAATGCACAAGGCATAGGCGTTTCAAATCAGGCGCCACTACGGTCTCACGTATATTTGTACTCTTGTTTTTTTTTTGTTTTGTTTATTAACCATCGATACCTGTTTTAGATAGAGCCTTGAGACTACTTTTTTAGTTCACTTCGTTACTTATGCATGTACGTGCAGATTATCTTATCTTTATTGCGTACATAAATTGTGGGAATAACTGGATTTAATATCTGATTCGTCTCATGATGCCTACTTGAAATTTACACGTTTTTTTTGTATTTATTATATTTAAAATATATTTAATAGGTTATAGATTAGGATCTATACAAGATATATTCTGTTTCACAATTTAATATTTGTTTTTTTATGATGACAGCATTCACATAATAACTATAGTTATTTTAGCATTTTACTACTTTTTATTTCCGCCCAGAAATCTACTATCCTTGTGTAATATGCAAATGTGTATTTCATGTAAATTTTTTTTCATTAATTCGTAATTAACTAATCTGAACATGATATTTCCTAATGCATATTATATGATGTATGTTCGGCAATTTTTTTACAATGTCTCGGAAGTTAGTTAGATACACCGCATACACCAAAAGAAAATGAGCTATTTCTCAAACTATCCTCCATTGCTCAAACTAGACACTCGCGTGACAAAAGATTACTGGTTGCTTACAATTGCTTCCGCCGTTTGTATTCTTTTGCCTAATCGTGAATTATGAATAGCAACTTAAGTACTTTACGTATACTAGTTACAATGTAATTGTAACTTAGTTGGTCTTTTTTTGTGTGTTAAAATTCTATGTTTATTTGTAGGTGGTCTGGTAAGAAATAATAAATTAACTGGATGCAGATCTTTTATTTTAATCACTATAACAAAGACGTTCTATTTAAAAAGCGTTGTAGCGTCTCAAATTTAATATTAACCACAACAGAGGACCATTTTTTAGAAAATAACCACATGCTAACCTCGATTACCTTTCTGCCAATACAGTCTTAGATCATAAAATCTATCAACTGAAAAAGGCTATTTTAAATGCAGTTTTGTGGCCGTATTACGAGAAATTGGGAGTTAAGGCATTATATGACTTCGTCTTGAAAAATAACTTTACGGACCAAATAAGAAAACTTATGCATGTAGGTATATGAAGTAAGTTCACTTAAGGAATCCCGTTATTAATTGCATACCCGTAGCAGCAGATAAGAGTACGAAATTTTTACATGGATAAAATATCTGAGGAGCTCCAGTCATTCGATTTGAATGTTTGAAATGCCTGTGGCTCCAATTGGTGAATTTGATACCAATTGGTGAACGAATTCATTCAACCGAGTGTTTGGATTTACCAGTATTTCTGTGTTGTTTGCTTTTAATTAAAAAAAAAGTTTTGCATTTGAAATGAGATTATTTCACAGAATTATGCAGTGAAACTTTCCACCAAATTGAAATTGGCTTTAAAATGAGATGCTTTGTTCTTGCCTCAACTTCATTAGTTATAGTTAGTTTAATTGTTTTATTGTTGTGTAAGTTTTTGTACTTCGCTTTTAACATTTTTTAACTGGTAAAAGCCTCTCATTATTCTGAAGCAGGCGATATCAAAATATTTTTGTTTAGATTTCCAAAAATATTTTCAATTTCCATTTCTTTGCTCTGGTGTTAAGCGACAGGAGTGTTGCCGCCACTCGTCGCCACTCAATACGCAATACCTCGAGAATTCGAGGGAAAGTAGGGAACGAAGTGTCATAACATTAAGTTCCTTCTGCTTACCCTGTTGTATGCGGGATACAGCGTGAAGCTGATTTATTTAATTTTGATTAGTACAAAAATAGTTTAGTCTACCACACCTACAGTTTTACTTCATTTTAATAAAAAGTGATCATACTTTGACTTGTAGAATTGATAAAATTACAACGATATTTCTTATTGAAGAAAAACATAATCTTATAAGGCACATGTTTGTCACAAAAAGATAACATTTTCACAATACTTACAATATATATTTCATTAATTTAGTCCATGTTTGACTTTGGTACCTCCATTATCCAAATACGATGCATCTTCAACCTTTGAGGTTGGACGATGCACTTCTCAATTTATTCTGTTATTACCATTATGTCTGACCATGATACTGATATCATAATAATAAATGATCACTGTAATTGAATATCCAGTTACCTACCTTGATTTCAGTTCAGTTCCAAAGCGTTTTTTGCTCATATATTTTCAAGTTTAAATTCCACAATTGATTTTTTACTCTTAAATTGTTTATTGTTGTCGTTCAGTGAGTTATTTGTGATAAAAAGGCTTTTTTGTATGGTATTGTGTTAAAGATATAGATAGATCTGTGTAACGTCGTCTTGTTACACATAAATTAAGAGTGAAATCACTATACTAGATTTTTTTTATTAATTTATTTTAATTTATTTAACATAGCAAATGTGAAGGTATATTATTGGTACTTATGCTGATTTTATAGTGTAATGTTGGCTACATACGACATTAACCCGCGCTTCTAATACATGATTAATTATATTGTCTTTTAAGTGTGATTTACTCAAAGAACTGTTTCTATGTGTAATTTTCATATATTTTCTTCTTACAGGAAATTAACAAAAAGAGGAAATTTAAAAAATGCTTGTACAAAATTCGTTGTTCATTTAAAATAAAATAAGTCTTTCATCATTCTTGGTAACCAACCATAAACTTACAATCTTAAATTAATGCTATTAATTAGAATACATAGTATCAAGCTGGAATTCTTTGACTTAGTGAAAATAGTTAATATATAAAGCTAAACTTAGAATTTCAATGAATTCTTAATGCGTCGTGCAATCTATTTCCGATTAGAATTAAATATATTTCAATCAATAGTTATAATTAAAAATTTCACTTTTGGTAAATCTGCCAAGTAAGGCGGTAGCGATAAATTACATTCAACGTCTTACCGAAACCTTTCGTTGTTATATTGCGACAGATTTATAAATAAGTAATTACTTGGAAGGTCATAAATTCAAGGCTGATTGTAGATGATATAAATCTCATAACCAGCCAACAATATTTTTTTTTACATCTAGAGGTCATGGAAACCATCCCCTTTAGAAAGGTGGAAACTATTTCATTACGTTACAGAAAATATATATATATGAGATGAGATGTGAGTTACATAACATAGATAAAAAGAACGTAATGTTACAAAAATATATACGTATAATAAATAATTAGCTTTATGTGTATTTTATATTTATAAAAATATCAACATTGGTCGTATTTTTTAATTCAAAACGATCAAAAATTCTTATAGAAATTACGATAATGTAGTAAAAAAATAACATTAAAAGTTATTATAGTTATCAATTCTGTTTATTAAATCAATAATCGTGTAGTCTCCGCGGGCGAAGCCGCTAGCGGACCGCTAGTTATATAATATATGTAGATATTGACTTCGTGTAAAAAGAAATGGAATGATAGTAACGTAATATGTGACGTACCTAATATGTTTTTTTTTTAGTTTCAATGCTGTATTCCGCATGTAACAGGGTAATCTGAGGGAACCTGGGAACCTAAAACCACACTTTCAGCCGAATTCTTGAGGCATTGCGTTACTCTGGTAACGCACGTGAAGAGATATATTTTATTAATATTTCATTCCCCCATTTCATTACAAAGTGAGACTTGAACCTACAACCGTCGCGTTTAAACGTCGTACGTTTCTGCTCTCGCGCCACTACGCCTCCTAATTAAAATATAATGGCCCAATTACTTTTAAATATTGATAAAAACACATTTTTTTTCTAGACCTAATTTCAATCAAGGTAAATAATAATAGGTAGTCATTTATAAATTAGTATAGTAAAGAAAGAAAAGCCTTCGAAACATAATTGTTTCGCCATAATACGCTATTTTACTCATTAATAATAATTAATAATAATGTTTTTTTATTTTAGCTGATGGAGACAGGTTCGAAATCAGTGATTTGTGGCTCTAAGAAATAAAATTGTGCTCTAAGCAAGAAAAAGTGAAGTCAAGCTTTATATTCGCGTTGCTTTATAAAGCGAACATATATGTCATATCCTAAAAAAATACAAAAATAAAATATAAAGCTTCTCTACGCGAACAATATCGAAGAAGCGCTATAATTATATAATAATGAGTTAAATATTATTCAAGTAAACGATTTAAAAGCGTCAAGAGCTTTAAAATTAGTCGCAATTTACAAGTTTTTCTGAACCGTACGTACAACTTGTTCAAACATGCGCTACGAAATACGTAGAATTATATTGCGCATTTGCTTTTAAGCCCGTATTTATAAACCGCTCTTCACTCTGAGATCGATATTGAGATGCCGTTTTCATTCATAAATTTTATAATCTAATCTAGTTTCACGCTGTATCTCTAACGGGGTAGTCAGAGAGAACGGAGCGGTAACCGCTAAGGTCCCTACATACCCTTTTCGCCTCGTCCACTGTCATCAACCTCTTCATACATGCCCTCCGGGTCCTCATGCTTTTTACATGACCTTCCTCCAGTATTCTCGATACTATGTTTTCTAATCTCAAAGGAGGTCTCCCCCTGCCTCTCTTACCGCTCACTTTTCCGATGAAAGAATGGCACAAAAATATTTTTGGTCATAAATATTTATTGCCATTCTTTCATCACTCATTCGTTCGACGTGCTCAACATGTGACCTCCTCGCTAGTATCTGCCATTCTGTGTATCTCTTCATTGCGGATTTGGTGAGCTAAACTGCATATCATAAATGCATAAACCGCATATCCTACGAAGAGATCGCATCTCCACAGCATGCATTTTTCTTTCATTCTTCTTCTGTAATACCCACATTTCGTTACTGTGTAACAGCGTCGGTACCGAAATTGTACCGTACCTGCCAAACCGGCAGCTGTTAGGTTCCGCCGTCTCATCAATGCAGCTAAGTTTCCGTTATCGGCAGCAATACGTCTTTTCACATCCATATCGTATCTTCCATCTCTACGGGACATGCTTCCCAAATATACCACTTCATTCTGTTGTTCTAATAAATAATGAGTGACTCTAATAATGAAACATCTCAAGGTCGATCTCAGACTTAAGAGCGATTTATAAATACGGGCGTAAGTGTAATATAATACAGGATTATTTGGCTGCTCTTAGCGTATTGATTAGTAGCTAGCCTAGACTGAGTAGTTTATCTACTGTATTTGTTGAAATGTCCACTTGAGCGGCGTGCCTAGCTTAGAGCTGCTAAGCGAAATAATGGCCCTTTAACACTAAGTGGTAATATATTTTAAATGTTTTTATTTTATAAAATATTATTATTTTTATTATAGTACCTACACTTCTATTTTTTTATAAATAAATTCGTTTATTGACCTGTAGGAAAATTGTTATTATACTAACAAGACTTTACCTGCCAAAATAAAATTAAAAGAATAACAAAATAGTTTTTAGTTCCTATTAGTTGTTATGAATATAATATAACGATATCTATCAAACAAGTTTACAACGTTAATGCAAACACAGACAACGTCAACAAAACTAAGTATATTGTCGGCCAACATTCAATACCGAAATATGTTAGAGAATATTTATTCATCCATCACTTTTGTGGTATTTTCGCATTTGTATCTTGCGTGTTTGATTCACACGAAGAACAAGTATAACGAGTTAAACTGTTTCAAATAATATCACAATTCAACGAAGTTTTCTTTTGCAAAGTAAAACTATTAAATTATCTATCATTTGTTGGATATGTCAATTGGAATACAATATAGTATATAATAATTTTAAACGGCATTCATTAAGTCGGCCACCGTTATGCCTTTGTAGCGCAATTGATTTTTTTTTTTTGCTTGAAGGCGGTTATTGTAGTTTTTGCCGTGTGATCCCGGCATAGAATAGGATCATCCTGGTACTGGTGGTGTCGTAAGAGGCGACTAAA
>DWAO01000944.1:0-21506 GCA_018230605.1 Heliconius congener | reverse complement strand
CCACGACTGGGTGACACGAAAAAATATATTAGGTAAATTATTTAAATCAAGTTTAAGGTATAAAAAATTAAAGTCTGGTATCCCTTTGCCATAACGTGTTACTGTGCCTCAATGTAAGCGCATTTATGTACTCATACTATACAGTTCAAACAAGAATTTAAATATTTGTAAGCAAAAACGCCTTTTACCTTTTAAATTACTCGCTTTGTTATTTGTAAATTTTTATTTAGAATGTTAATTTATTAAGTTATTTCATTTATTAGTTAATAAAATGAGAGTTCCTGTGTTATTAATTATTTTTTTGCTTTTATATTTGACATTTTATTAAGCTTTATTTTTTGGTAAATTCCTGCATGTATTATTATTTTTATTATTTTATGTAATACCGTAATAAAGTTACTTTTTTAATTTGAATTTTTAATTGAATTTGGATTGATGAAGTTTTGGATGTGTAACCATTATAATAAATACAATTTAATTTTTTTATTTAATTTATTAATTTGCTTATATAACTTTAATAACTTGACTTGACTTAAAAACGAATATTCACATTAGAAATAATGTCTTTAAAGACAAGAAAACTTTAAATACCTTTTGTGCGGCTCATAGATCAAGGAGTACACCGCCCCAGCGACACAAAGGGGGTACAACAACATAGACAAGTATCTCATGGCCTCTGCGTCCGCGTGCGCCGTACAACGCTCGGCCGCGCCGCTCGGGGGCTCCCCGCGAACCGCTCGTATGCGCCATACACGCCAGCCGGCCCATTTTATTTCAACATGGAGGATTTTTGTTACTTTCCATAGCTGTAATATAACAATTGCAGATTTTTAATATTTTTTAAACTGTGATTCCACACTAAGAATAGGTAAAATTTTGTAGGTATTTGAAAACAGAGACGAACACAGGACTCAAACCAGCATTTGCGGACGGTTTTCAAGAAATAATAAATCAGAATATAATTTAATTTTTTTTTTTTTTTGAAATAGAAAAAAAGATATAATAATATCAACAATGAATAAAAATTTTAGAATTCATATATTGGATATAAATGGAAATGAAATAAAAAAAATCGATCTCTACAGAAATTATTTACTTATATTACATATGGAATTACCTCAATCACAGCACTAACACCAGCTGGCACTAGAACTAAAAGTGATGTCTGTTGATCCATTAAATAGAAAAATATAACTGATTGGGAGAAAGCACGCCAAAATACAGTCCTAGCTGAGAGTCCTGCTAGGGACTTCTTACGCCGCCAGAACGAGACATCGTTTTTGAATGCCAGGAAATCAAATAGTAACTGAAATAAGATGTATAAGAGACCTTAAGATGTATCAATTTGTTACAATCTTAATGTGCTATGCAAAATCAGTTTACTTATGTTGTGGTCATGTCATTGTAAACAATTTCATTTAATCAATGAATTATCTCATTAAATCATAAACATTTTACAATTTCATTTGTATTCATTTGTTGTAATGTACAATAAGCTGAAGTGACAGGTAAGAAAAAATGGGTAAACAAAAAGTATACTAATATTATATTTGTCTTTTATATTTTAAAATAAAAAAAATCTTAGCTTCACACTGTCTAAGCAGATCCCTCTGCTTGTGTTGTATTACTTTGTTCCCCACTGTCGCTTGGGCTTAGTTTTGTTATAAGAGCAATGAAATGAAAATTTTTCACTTCTGCTAGATAAAATCAAACCCACAATATCTTTTTACATAACACAAATTGCATGATTTACTTTGACTGTCCTTTTCAAAAGTGGCCACATCTGTTACACCACTTGCCTAATGTGACACAATATATTTTGCAATCTTACATATAATAACATAAAAAAAAATAAAGCAGTTTGCAAATTATTTGTGTTCATACAAATTTTGCACTTTATCATGAAATTTAAAACCCCACTCCTAGTCATACAATGTGACACTTTGTTCACCATACTGTGTAATGTAATTTACATATGGCTTATAAAAAAATACTTACATGACAACTAGCAATGAGCACAGTCGCAGACAACAAATATAGATTAGTATCAGCAAAAATTCCTTTAACATCATCAATATCCTTGTATGTGAATCCTAATGAGTACAATTGCTGTAAGGCTAACCGTACATGTAACGCCAACCGCAATGATCCATAAGATGCTGGTGATATATTTACAGTAACATTGATTTCAGTAGTACCACTATTCAATAATTGTAGATTAGCTAAACGTGATTTTAATACATTATGTTGTAAAATTGGAAGAAATTTTTCATCGCGAATTCTGTAAACAGAACGTTATATATAGATTTAATATAAGTGGTACCACTGCCCCACAACTGACAGTAAAAACAATGATTGTTGATTAGACTTCTTTTCTCTGGCAACAAGACAAAAGGTGGTGTTGAGTTCTGCAACTCAACACACAATATTTCATAAATTGAGAGGTCCATGGGGAAAAGACTGTTTTAAGACTAGGCTGTATATGTATATGCTGAATACAGCATAAAGAGAAAAAATTGTAAGCTTTTTTTTACAATATTACCTCATGTATGGATATAATTCTCCAGGAATCTTATGCAATGGTATGTTTAAATTGTCTATTAAAATTGACAATGGTACATTTGTAGATATATGAGCATATGGCTTTATATGTTTTTTTTTACTCATATCATCTTGATTGTTCTGCAAAAGTGGAACATGAGTTAAATAATAAATTAAACACATTTAATATTTATTAATTATCAATATTTTGATGAAATACATACATTAGATTGAAGAAGGTTAAAAGTAATTGCCTGAGGTTCTATATGAGTTACTAAGCTAAATGAATGGACAGCTTCGTTACGAAATATATCAACAAAGTTATCATAGAGTCGCTTCTCATCAAGTAAAACAGCATGCATAAACAATGTTCCATTGTTACGAGTCGTTCTTGGAATTGTTAATGTCACAACTCTGAAATATAGGAAGTATTACATGATTTTTCAATTATAAAATAAAATTTATACAAACTGACTTAGACTTACATAGTTGCCGGATTCTTGTAATCAAAGTTCAATAGTGTATGTACTTTATTTACAGAACCTTCATACATTCCATTCCGATAAGGTTCTTTAACTGAAGTATATAAAACTAGGTGCTGTTTTGGATTTGTGGATAAATAATTTGCAAAGCATCGATCGCCACGACTGCATTCCGGTGGTATAAAAATTTCAGCTAAAGTCCAAATTGTATTTATAATGTATCCAGCAAAAATTAAAGATAATATTAAACTAAATGATATATATCTCATATTTCCATATAATTTTTACGAGATGTTAATTAAAATTTAGTAAATATCGATCTACAGATTTAAAAAAGGAATTGACAATTGACATTGACGTAGCAAAAAAAAACACCTCGTTGAAATATTAATTGACATTGACATGAATATGCTCCAATTACAGATAATTATAAAGTTTATATATATTTTTACTTTAAAACAAAATATTGAGAACTTTATTTTTTTCTTTTTCTTGATTTATTTGACAAATATCATTACATTCTAAAATATATATAATATTTTACATATTAGTTGAAAGACTTCCTTTGTTGCACATTATCTGTACTTATTTTTTGATATAGACAACACTAAAACCTCAGGAAGTAGACGGTGTAGGAACGTAATAAATCGGTGTCTCCAAGGAAATAATATTGATGTTTTTGGTTTTTTAAGATATATTGCGGGTGAGTTTGTTACCAAATCATATTTAAAAAAATGTTTTAGTGAGATATTTATTTTTCAATAACATCTGGTCTATGTGGCAGTGTTTTGACAGTTGTCACCTCTGATGTTTGATATTTTGTTTATATTTCAGAATGGGTGCTGTATTAGGTTTTTGGAGGTTCACCTATTATGAGATACAACAAAATACTTAAAAAATGATACCAAAGCAGCTTATAACTTATTTAAGAGTTATCGAACATGGATCCTAAGGAATTAAGAAATACGTCTCTAACTGTAAACGTTAATGATGACACCCCAAAATATGCTCACAGCAGTTCAACGCTACCAGAAGGTAAAAATAAATCATATAACGATATTGGACCAAGTTCCATTGGCAAGGTGGATGCGTCGATGATACGGCCGTGTGCTATCATAGGCCCTGATAGAGTGCTATCTCATGCAACGGGAAATTTTCACTTGAAAAAACCATCAGTGGAACCTTGGCCTTATCCAGAAAATGTTTACCGTCAACCGCCTGATTATCCGACCAAACCAAATGAGTACCAACCCACCAGAAACATATCACCAAGACAAACATTCCAAGAAAATATGCAGCGTATCATGGTTTCACCTATATACAGTTCTGTGAAAAATAGTGATGATTCTAATCTAAAAAACTCTAAATTAAATATGCCTCAAGAGGCTAAATACTGTGATGTGCCTTATAATATAAATACAGTGAATAATGATCACAAAAGTGTTAGAAGTTCTGATATTCCCATGTCTAGTGTTAATCCTTCATTTAGTAGAAGTGTTCCACCTTATGGTTGGCCTACACCTGTTAACCTTCGGCCTCCAAAACCTTATGGTGCTTCTGAGTTTTACCAATATTCTGAATATGCAAATTGTGGTCCCAGGCCTATGACGATGACAAGGCCTCTTAGAAGTCACCATGAAGATGCAACTCAAGCATATCCAGATCGAGTATATCAAGAAGCCAACATCAGGTTTAAACCTTATCCTCCACTTAAAGATAAGCATCAACAGATGAGGTATGACTATGTGAATAATTATCAAAATACATTTCATCCACCTGTTCCTATCCCACCACATAAATTTGATTTACAAAAGCCATTACATGGTCATTCTTATCCTGTTTATCCTCAGCTAAAATACTTAGAGAGAAGAATTCATGATCCTTTTACAGATGGTTATCAAAGACCTAATCAAAATAATTTGAATCCACCATTTCGTAATCAAATAGTTCCACCCCCATATGGCCCTTTATCGGGGAACTGTGTGCAAAACAAAACTTTTACTGATATTCCTTCAAAGCCCATGACAGTAAATAAACATTTAACATTTGATTCTAATAACAAAATATACCTTGATTTAGAACCTACTCGTAAAGCTTATCCTACACCAGAGAATATGTATTATAATGACATGAACCATATAAGAGGTGAAATGGTTTTACCTAACCATTCTACATTAAACATGCATACAATGCCCCAACACCAAATGTATCGGAGGGATAATCCACATATCAAACCTTATGAATATAATATTCACTATAGAAATGTAGATCAATCTATGAATTTAAACTATTCACTACAGAGGCTTCCATTACAATTTTCACCAAATGCCATAGCTATTTCTCCTGATTCAAACACTAGTATTGACACAATAAATACTATGAATATGTCTCAAGAAGATTGTGGATATGTAAGCCAGTCCTCTACAACTAGTGTTAGGAGTTTAGATTCTGGTCATGTTCCACTACCTAATGACTTTTACAGAAGACGGGAGAAATATGGTAATTTAAACAAATCATGTCATACAAATGATCATATATCTCAGAATCAGAAAAATAAATTTAATACTTCTAACAAAAAGAATCTTGATGTTAGACAATTTTTGCAAATGTGGAATGAAGGTGAAGATGAAATAAATGAGCCTACTAAAGATGTTTCACAAATTCAGATTAATAATAATAATTTGGTGGTTCCATCTGAGCAAGTTAACAATCAGGAGCAGCTTTATGTTCTTGGATTAGTTAATGTTCCTAGTGAAGAATTAAGTAAATACGAACATATTCAAAAAATTTCAAAACTACCAGAAAATATTAAAGGATATAATAGTATTGAAATACTTAACCAATATGAGAAGTTTGTAGAATCTTCTAACATAAATAATAATTTTACTCAACACAAACACTTTGTACCTAAAGAACACAACTTTGTATCAAAAAGATTTGACAAAGAGAATTCTAAATTGCCTCGGCCAGTATCACCACTTGATGTTGAAGCAAAAATAAGCCAATCTATAATACATAAAGAAGTTGGTTGTAATTTTGAAATTAAGCCTTGTAGTCCAGAAATGTTAAATGTTGAAATTGCGACTCCAGTGCAGAATTTATTGGGAGAGCGAATAATAGAAAAAGTTACTAATCCAACACTATGCAAATCTCCAATGTTATCAACCAGCAATAGAAGTAATACACCAAATTCTTTGAATGATCATAGTAAAATTGTCAATTGTAACATGATTAATAATCAATACTCAAATAATAGTTACCCAAATTTAAGTAAACCTAATAATTATAATGTACAAGATTTTAATACTACTTCTGGCTTTTCTTTAGCATCGTTGCCTCGCTTGGACAATGATATAGAGCTTAACTTTCCGGAAATTAATCAACAATTTATGACAGCTAACAAAATTGAATCTGAAACATTACCTGCGAAAGATCTTCCACGGCTTGATATGGAAGTAAATACAGTATCTGATAACAATATCTTTCAACAGAGTATATTATCGCCTCCGATAGCTTTTTGTCATAATATTGAAAAAGAACCTTCAAAATTAAGTAAATATCGCAAATATAAAAAATCTGAAATTATAACAAAAGAAGAAAATTTGAATACAAGCAAGGAGTTAATAGATCCAGTTCATAAACGAATTGATAGTGTTATTATAAAAAATCCTGATAACAATAAATTACACGAAAATTTATATGAAAATTCTGGCCCAAACGTTGTTGAAGAAAATTTAAATAATCGTCAATGCAATGAGGTAGAACAAAAATCACAAGACCAACCACAAACAGAAAACGATGTGTGTAATTTGTCGTTCGAAACAGCTATTGACTTCAGCTTAAGCAAAAATGATGAAGCAAATGAAGCACCTTGTGACCAAATAGTTGATGACACTAGTGAAAAGTCAAAAATTGACTCCCAATTTCATTGTCAAGAGGTATTTGATCATAAATATAATATAAAAAATGAACCAATTGCTACTATGTATAACAAAGAAAAAGAAGCTGTGTTTAACTTTGTCGAAAAAGAAAGCTTACACGGGGAATCCTTGGAATGTCCATTTGAGGTAAATGAATATTTACAATCTAAATCAGTTCAAGAAAGTAATGTCCCTGTGATAAAAGAATTATCTTCTGAATTAGACGTTTTTAAAGCAGAAAATAGTAAAAGTAAAGAAAATGATACGTCTGTCATACGAGAAAATAAGGACACTTCTCCACAAAATAGTGGAAAAGACTTCCTACCAGAGCAAATTAATTCAGAAAAAGGACTTGATAATAATAACGACTTGCTTAACTCTGATACTTATGTCCGTAACGAAAGTAACATAAATTCAGATAATGCAAAAAAAATAGAATTAGAATTAAATACAATAGCAGAAAAGAAAATTGAAAACGATGATAAAATAGCAGAAAATAAACAACTGTGCAGTTATATTTCTCTTAAGGAAAAACATTTTTCAAGTAACAATATAAATCTTACAAGTTCGCATGAATTAGAAAATGATATTTTGGAAGAAGTGAAATTGTCACATGTAAATGATATAAATGAAATTTACAATAAAGAAAGTACAGCGACAAACAAATTAATGCCTGATATCGGTGCAGCTAATGCTACTATTGAAAACGACACTATGTTAAGCGACAGTAGCAAATTTAATCAAAAAGACAGGACACTAAAAGATGAAAACATAATAGATATATCAAATCAAATCAAATCAGATATCGAAATTAATAAAATAAAAGATATCGTTACTTCACAAAATTCAAATACATTCAATGAAAACCAAATAAAACTAGATATTGTACCTGATAATAGCATTAATGTTATAGACCCTATTAGTTATAAGGAAGAAGAAGATACTTCACAAATACAAAGCGAAATTTTTGTCATTGAAAACGAATCAAATTTAGAAAGTAATGGAAATGCCAATGTATCTTGCAATCCTGTACAAGATACAGTCCAAACCGATGGACACAAATTTATTACTCAAGATTTTCTAACGAATGAAATATTTTATGAAGAAATTTTAAAAAACACTAATTACACTTCTAATGCAACAAAAAGTAATAAAGTAGAAATAAAGAAAACCAAGGAGAAAATCAATAATGTATTTACTGACACAAACGTATCATCGTGTCCTCAACATTCTAAAGAGAATCTTGAATCATTAGATGTAACATATTGCAATGTGGGGAATAGTTCAAATTTAATACTACGCGCTGCTACTAATAAAATTACCTCTACTCTTCGTGTTCATAAAGAACTTTACTCCCCATGGATGCAAAAATTACATTTATTCAATGAAGGATATTGTAGAAGTGCACCCTTTATACGAAAAGAAATACCAACTGGAGTGAATTTAATGTCATCTATAGTTAAAGAAAATAATTTTGAACATATAAATAACCAGTCTAATGACGACAGCAATATTTTTCTTTCATGCGACAATAATATATGTGAAAAACTAGACACAATTACCAATAATTCCACTGAGTCTAAAACTATTCCTTTCACTGCCGATATTCTTCACGAAGGGACTGAGATAAACAATTTTATTAATTTACTACATAGTAATTGTCCCTCTACTTTTCGTAGAAATACTCTAAAACGATGCGTATCAGAATCTGCCTTATATGCTTATAAAGATGATGAAGAATTAAAATCAAAACCAAACAAGCGCAAAAAAGGCGTAGATGATTTTATAGAACCCCATATTATATCAGAAGATATTTGTAATATAATTCAAAATAATCGACGAAATTCTGTGTCAACATTTTATAACGATAATAGTTTGTACATCGTCATAGATGATTTAATAATAGCAGAAGGTAGCGAAGAATCTGATAAAATATATATTTCCGAAATGTCAGAAGACTTAAATATAACGAAAAGTGAAACTATAGGTCGAACGGATGTTACAATAACAAATGAAATAGATTCAAATGAACATATTGAATGTGTATATTCCGACTCCATATATTCTGCAGAAAAATCTTTAGAAGAGTCATGGGTAGAAGATGTGGCATGTATAGAAACCGTAATTTCAGAAGAGGTTATAGAAGACTTTGAGATAAATGAAGAATCTCAAAAAGAGTATTTGTCCAGTGAAATTGTAAACGAAGGCCCACTTTTTCATTTTGATAGCGACAGTATAAACAAAATTAAAAATATTTATGGTACTACAATGTGTAACAATGTACTTGAAACATTGCGTAAAACACCACAGATGGATGTTAACAAAACTCTTTTGCTTAATGAATCTCGTAATAACGATGAAGACGGATCACCAAATCAGTTGAATAATGATGTTGAAACAAATTGTATATCTGCAGAATTAAATCTCAACGTACCGTCTTATGACAGTTCTGAAATAATGGACGAAAAAGAAAATATAGCAGAAAATGTAGAATTAGATGATGTTTATGTTAGCCGAAATATTTATTCCGATACTGACGAAAATCATGAGTATAATAAATTCGTCAATGAAGAAAGTGAAAAAGAAAAAACATACACAACACGTTCATGCCAATCACCAGATGAAAAGTTATTAATCGATATTAAAAAAGGGAACTACTCCAACTCAAGTTCACCAGAGGTATCTTCTACAACTTCAGAAGAAAAAAATTCGAGCATTTTGCTAAAAATTACTAATTATAATGGCTCTAGAATGTCGCAAATTAATGAAGTTACTGCTGGAAATGTTAATAAATTGAGTTATAAACTAACTGAAAAGAAAGAATATCAAAACTATAATTCCAATTTTAGATCATCACGAACTTTAATTACAAAAGCGGCTCAAAAATATATACCACCACCAAAAAACACTATACGTGATCTTAAAATTAAGCTTCCTTTACCAGAACATCGCCTTAATACTTTAAAGCATCTGAAAACCTCCAAAGTAGTACCAAAGATAGATGATATTGTGATTAAAATTAATGAGAAAAATAATAAACAGACGATGTCAAAAAAACAAAAGCCAAAATTTGAAGATGTTCTTAAAAGTATAGACGAAATCCAATTTAAAAATCATAAAAATAAAATTAAAAAAAGTAAAAACGTGATACCTAAAGTTATTATTAAAAAAAATGAAAACGGGGCACACTACGCTAGTACCAATAACTTAAATAATACTGAAGCGTATAACCCAGATTTGACTGGTAGAAAATGGCAGCCGTGGGTATTCATAGAGAAAAATAATTTTATTGATAGAATGGCCATTAAAAACAAAACTAGAGCTGTGTATTGTCACAGAAAGAAAACATATGTCTTAGTTGAAAAATTTAAAAAATATAAATCGGTATATAACGCGAATTTTGTAATTTCTCAGCCAAATTCGAGCAGTTGTAATAATGGTAACCTAAAGTATACAATAAGACTAAAGCATAATTAATTTTAAAATTTAGGTTCACGCAGTTCCTTGGTACAGGCGTCACTCAGACGGCTTCGTTTGTAGTTTTCCTTCAATACCCACCATGTAATGGTCTCATGCTCCTTTATCAATAACATTCCTTTATTAGCATCAAAGACTATATTTATAGTTACCTTTGTAAGTTCACTACTTAGTTTTATTTAATATTATGTAAAAATTAACATTAAATTATATCGAAGCCAAAATTGAATACAAAGTGATAAGTTATATATTGTTACATTATAGTTACAAGTATGCAAAATACGCAATCTTAGAAGATCTGTGTATTGTTAATTTGTTTAAAATTCTATTATTGTTATTTAATACTGTGTCATTCCAGATTTATTTATGATTTAAAAAATTATTTCAATTATTTTATTTTATTATTTCACGTTATTTTAATTGTTACATTACTAAAATATGTATTTTAGTAGTTAACGCACTTACTAGGCAGCCATAAAGAGTATTAATTTTGTTTATTTTTAAAATCTTATCGTTCGTAGTGTGTATTTTCAAATTGTAAATAGATAAGACAAAGTGTATTTACGTTAGATAACTTTTATATTTTATTGTATATGTAATTGAATATCCATTCCATGCTGAGTCCATGTAAAATTCGCGGAGAAAGTTTTATTGTTGGATATTTTGAAATCATTGAAAGCGTTATTGTCCATTCCATGTATATATAATCGTTGTTTATGGTGTTTTCTATTGCTCACATAATTAAGCACGTTATTATTGTAATCAGTTAAAAGTACAAACATCCGCACTCTCTGTTTCTGTTTCATTCATTTTATTAAAGATGTCGATTTTATCGTTTCACTGTGTGGTGGTATAAACTTTTTGAGAAATATGATATTTAAAATATACCCGAAATTTATAAATTTTAGGAGTAACTTATGACTATGATGATATTGAAAATGTTGACACGCGATATACATATAAAGTTATAAAGAAACAAGTGCCTCTGTTTAATTACACGATAATGATATTAAATTAATATACAAAACATAGCGTTAACATATACAAAGTGTCTGCAGATTGGAGGGCATAAAATCATAAGCGGTGTTAGTGCCTTTGAACAGTACAACTTCCAATCTTTTTTAGCACCGTCACTAATAGAATATATTTATTTACATTTAATTTGTTTTCGAAAGTGAATATTTAAATTACGAAATTGCTCATTGAATATTATATTTATAGCTTGTTAATATATGTAAGAATAATAGAAAGAATGTTTGCACTCCTTTATTTAGCAGTGTAAATTTTCAACATAAAGTCCTGAAAGTCTAGTGATCTCAAGATGACCTGTTATTACAGCCTTGGTGCAATCGCGCCGCGACCATGTTTCTATTAAATACTATTTTTTATATTGTATACAGGGTGTTATTTAAATATACCAAAAATGTGCTTTTATGTGCAAGTGTTGCCTTCATAGCGTACCAAATAAGCGTAACATAGCTCTTAGTTAAGTATAGATTTTATTTCAAAAAATATTTGTATATTAATAAATAATTGGACTGTTTAATTTATGTTAGATTTTATATAATTATTATAAGATGGGTGTTTATAAGCGAAGTTATTTTAATGTACAAAGATAACTAACTATCGGTGACGTAAAAATATTTTATTAGTGTTAATATATTATATTTAGATTAAGAACGTGTATTGTATAATATTCAAATTGTCATATTTGTTTGTACTTGGAGTACTCTAAAGATTATGTTTTGTTTACGTTACGTTTTCGTTAGGGCCGATGTCTCCAATCATACAAGTCATGATATTTTTGTTTAATTTGTATGATTGAAACGCACTTCGAGTGGATTGTTGTTTCGCACATGTTGGATTTTTGTTATTGTATAAATATTTTATTGTGGTTAAAGCACGTTTAATTAAGGGTTACGGTTAAACCTAGTTTTAATTAAAACTAAGTATTTGTTTTGTCGTTAAAGTTATGCATATCTTATTATGCCAGTAACGCACGTGATAGTGTTTAACGCAGTCCTTATTATACTGAGTGATACATTGTGTGCGACGGTGGATTTCAAAGGGGAAATTTTGAGTGGTACCTAGTTTTGACAATTGTTTTAAAATTGACCAAATAAATGTGTTCTAAAGAAAAGTCTTTTGTTACAATTTAACCTTTTATTTATTTTAACTTATACAGGTATATTCACTTTCACCGCTTCTTGTCTGATGGCGCTGATCAAATCTTGATTTATCAAAAATACAAAACGAAGTCCCGCAATCTGTACAGAGAGAAATGTTATAAATCACCCACACGATGTAAACCACCACAACCGACAAACAGCTAACTCAATTGAGATTTCTATATAAATATACGAGAAAGTCTTGTGATTTACAACAAATATATACTGTTAGGAGCTTTGATATATAATGCGACGAGCATTAAAATATATTAACACAAAACTGTTAATAACTACTCTAAGGCGCATTTCTAAGTATAAAAACCTGAAGTTTACAAGTTACTTTCACTAGTTAATTTTACTTTTTTGAACTTTATAATCACTGACAAACTAGTTATATACGAATAGTTTTTGATAAACAAAATACTAAAGTAATTTCACTTGACTATCAAAGTAAGGAACGTTTACGTATAAGCCGTTGACGTGACGTTAAGTAACACACTTGTATCTTTATCGACATGGGTACTAATGCTAACGTGACATTTTAAGCATATCTCTATAGATGTAATTATAGTACAGTCCGCAACCTAAATATTATTTTTTTTATAATAATCTCGTCTAACACTCCATTGATAGACACATGGGCGTAAGAAAAGGTGGGGCCAGGTGTTCCGTGGGCAACCCCGAATAGTCTGGTGCCCACCCCAGAAATATTACTAACAAAAAATTGCCCCGAAAAATTTTAAAAACAATGAACACGCGAACTTATCTGTGCAAAGCTTAAGGCCAGGCCCTCCCTCAGAAAACATCTCTAGACTTATGACCATACTTAAGCATTAATTTCTAGACTCAAAATGTAGGTTACATTTTCAGTCACCTTAACGTCACGTCTTAAAAAAAGGTATATATGAATACGAACTTATATCAATACAAAATAAACGTTCTAATACCTCGATAACACTGTTATGATTGAGTTTCACTTTATTCCCTTGAAGTATTGGACGTCCATCCACAAAAATGGGCCGCTTGCCCTCCGACGACATGAAGAAATCCCCGCTGTTCCGGAGACGGATAGTCGCTTGCTTCCTTGACACTTTAGCCGCAGGACCCTCTAAAGTCAGGTCTACATCAATAGTGTGGTCCCTCGTACTACGACCGACTGCGATCTGAAATAAAAAAAACATGTTTAACACGTTTTATATATAGATAGTTTTTATAAAAGTTATAAATTTAAAATAAAAAAAATTGTAACGCGAATTATAAATTAAAATGGACTGAATAGCAACTCGATATTTAAATACATATAAAAATATATTGTGCTAATTTTTATTTCCTTCGTTTACACAACTGTTAATTATAATACTTAATTAAAACCACATTGAACCGACGCAAGTACACGACAAATTCCTTTATCGTACACAATATATTCAAAGCAAGGTCGAGGAAAGATCACTACTGTATCGACGGAGCTGACAGCTCTTATTGATTGTTATTATAATAAAAATATCATTCCGTTCTTAATATGTTTACATACGCAAGAAAAACAGGTCAATTGTTTTATATACAACAAATAATATTGTGCCGCGTTATGTAGTTTATAATAATGTGTTTAATTATCTATACAATGTTATGATTTTCGTCTTTGTTCTTTGTTTGAATGGCTGTAGCTATTTACACGCATATTTAATATTTCATTGTATTACACAAAAGCTTTTATTTTATTTTTTTTAAATTTGCTTTCTCTTTTGTCATCAGTTTGCACAACATGGATTATGTACTTATTTTTGTTTGAACATTTACAATTATTTAATTATTATTTTTTCCTAAGTGTGGAATAACACTTTAAAAATGTTAACAATGAATAATTTAATTATTCGCGAGAAAACATCAAAACTCGTTTAGTTTTGGATGGTGTGTGTATATGTGTAATATATAAAGATAATGCAAATAAACAAAGTGAATTAAAATTTATATGTGTAGTATTTTCATGCTGACGGTACCTTTTAATAATTCACATTTATAATTTGCATTTATAAAACAAACATGATAACTTGTCAACGCCAATAGCGTTGATAACGTTATCAGTAGATACATATTGCGAGTTGTACAGCTTGTACTTACTTTTAGAATATCATACGTTTGTTTTAATTTTGTGTCGACTCTTTCATATTGGTACAAAATAATGTTGTTTATATTTTAAAATGTGACGTGGACGTTGTCGTATAAGTGGAAATACAGTAATAATGAAATATAATATAGGTGCATAATTTAACTTGTTGACAAAAAAATTAAAGGAACAAAAATAACGCAAAGTTCGCACAACCTTATCTTTTATACGACTTTTACTTTTTGGTATACAAGTCACCAACTGGCAGGAGAGTTTCGAATTCAATTCAAAGTAAGAGGTCAAAAAGAAAAATATGTTCATTTAGGCTTGTTATGTATAACAAAATATGAATATCTATTTTACGTATAGTAAGGATTAAGAGACCTTTAAAATTAGTATATCGATGTAAAGGACGATATTTTAAAAATTGTTATATCTTATCTTTTTTTTTTTGAGAAAACGTCAATTGAAGGCCTAATATTAGCCTAGACGGCTTCAAATTACATTTTTAAATGAGACCATACATCAGAAAGTAAATAAAAATATAGACATCAATAATCGGTAAAAAATACGCAATTTCTTTTTCATCAAATCCATTTTTTTCTGACTGCTAATGCTAAGGAAGGGTTATGTTTTTCGCGCTTATCTCGTATGTAATATTCTTTATTACCTAATATCTCCAAAGTTGCTTAACAGATCTACATAATTGAGGTATCGTTAGTTTTGTTCTTATTTCCAAAAGCATGTTCAAAAGCCCAATAGTGTATTAGGATTAGCCTATAATTCTTCAACCAATTAAATCTTTATCAGAAACCACGCAAAATTTAAAGGGATCCCGACGGTTAATCCTAATGAACTATTGAGCTTGTTTTTTTTTTCTTTTTAATTTTATGCAATCGGGGGTTTTTGTTTTTAATTTTTTTTAATAGGCAATATATCCTTAAAATACTAAAACTTCGGACTATGCTATATGGGCTAAAAATAACAACAATGGACATTACCTCTACTATAGAATGTATGAAATTTGTTTATCAATCAGTCGCCCTGTATACATAACATCGAAATTTTTCAAACCTATACGGCACGGATTGCACTAAGTTTTGAACGCTAAGCCTTAGTATTTCCTTGATGATTTTATATAAGTTATAGAAATATGGCATTTTGACAATGCCAGTTAAGCACAAATCGCTATTCAAAGAGAACGCATTTTTACAGACATCTATTAGAAATAAAGATAACCCCACAAATAAAATTGTATATATATTCAATTTCATTTTGTCAAATGAAATAATGTGAATGAGGGTAATTTCGTAAACTACTACAGATAGCGGATATCGTAAGAGGAAAAGTAACAAATACACAAATGTCACTTATCAACTAGTTATAACATGATACGTAAAACAAAAATTAGGTAATTATATACCTACTTTCTGTAAACTGTCCGTTCTTTTTAATTATATTATTGTAATTTGACACAAAAATTGAATAAATTTACTTACAACTTATGTGACGATTTCTGTCATACTCTACAACACATTGCCAACTGCTCTGAAATACCACATTTTAGTGAATGAATTAAGTCTTATTATAACGATGACGATTATTATGTTGTACGACATCGCTGTGTAACGTTTAATTATTCTGAAAACATTTTATCGTATTTTACATACAATAATTTGAATTGTGGCGATAATAGTTGCACGTTTTATGCATTAAAAAGGCATTATGATTTGCGAATTGGTCAACCTAATACATTTATTTTGAACTTATCATGATTTTATCGGAGCATCAACTCCTACCCTTGTGGAAGGTAACACTACATACTCGGATTATCGCTATCAAAACCAGGTAACGTAGCTTTCCTCTAAGAATATATTTTTTCTTTATAAACTAACAATTTTTTATAAGACAATTTTTTTTTGTGTGTTCAATAATTTATGTGTAGTATTGGGAATACTTTCCGTATTGAGTGTATAGATAGTAGGGTAGGCCAAAATATTTTATTTATTTGTTTTTTATTGTAGTGAAAATATTGTTCTGGATACCGAATAAACATGTCTGTTATAAAAGGGCAGCTCTTCATTTTTATATTTAGAAGATGTCTCATCGCGATTTTCAATTTACCATATAAAAACCGAGGGGCGTTTAGTTTTTTTTTTCATTTGAAATTTTATTGCGATTAAACGAATAGTATTGGTATAAAAATCAATTAACCTAATATTTGGTAGTGGTAATGATATCACAGCACAATTTAATTTCAAAGGCAGGACTCTGGCTCGTATGTCTGTCTCTTTCAAAGTATTTAAATTATAAATATCATGCCAAACGCCCGGATTTATCCTTTACTTTGCTTTAAAATGGGCTTAGTTTTGCCCTCGACTAATGCGTGTCTAATTCAATTACTACACTATTCCGTAAGCAGGCACTATACTATGCACTTTTCATTTCTTATTCTAGCGCCGACGTCTTGTTTGATTGAAGAATATGTTTATATTGTTTTAATTATTGAGTGGTGGACTCGATGCCGCGCTTTTGTCTTGATACTAGAGCGAAGAAATAAAAATTCGTTCCGCGAGTGAGAATAGAACCTACAACCGTCGCGTTACAGTCACACGCCGGTGCCCGTGCGCTACGATGGTCAAAAGTATTTGCGTTTAATATGGATAATTTACCTTGTGGTGTTATTGGTAAAACTGAGTCTATATAAAAAATATTTATCAAGGACGGTCTTACTACAAAAACATTACTTTGCTGTGAATAGTTTTACCTTGCCTTTTCATTTCCCTGCTCTGGTAAGAAGACAAAGCGCGACGTTGAGTTACGCTACTTAACACATATTGTGTCGAAAAATTGGACCAAAAGTGAGGAATAGAGTGTCTCAACACTAAGTCTCTCCTGAGCTATATGCGGATACCGGGTGAAGCTAAAATAAAAAAGAAAAAAATCTTCATAGCTTATAAAATTGCTCCACAATGTAAAAAAACGTAACATGAATCGCTTGGGAAGAAAATTTAATCTGCTAATGAATAGAGTGCACTGTGTACCTACTGTCAGCACATTCTAAGGATTGTTAGTTGGTCCCACAGCGTAATAATTGACACGTTTTCTTGGATATTGTTCATATGGTTAAAAATCGATTAGCCTATAATATATTTACATCCCGTCTCAATATTTTAAAAAATATTCTGTGTGGTCTTTTGAGACCGACGCGGCCCAGGGGCTGTAAACGGTTGTGGATTCGATTCCCACTCGAGGGTGACGAATCTCGAAAGTGCAGACCCGAAGTTTCATAATGGTTCGCCATTAAGAAAGTTCCCAGGTTCCCTCGTGTGAAGCAAAAAAATATGTTTTTATGGATTTTTTATAGTTTTATTTTCACACGTTAATCATAAATTTATTTTATTTTTATGCAAGTGTAACTATTAAATTATTTATAATGAATATGTAACGTTTTTCATAACATATTGTTAAAATAAACTATTTTTATTGACTATATTATATTTTTGAGGCCAGAGATGGCGCAGTGGCACAAAGTGTGACTGCAAACGCGACTGGTTCTGGGTTAGTTCCCCACTCGAGGAAGTAATTAATTTATTTACATTTATATTTTCATTTCTTCGCTCTGGTGTCTAGACAAAATTGTGGAGTTGAGTTTCGCCACTCATCACGCAATGCCTCCAGAATTCTGCGGAAAGTGGGGAACGGAGTGTCTTAACACTATGTTCCCTTTGCCTACCCTGCTACATGCGGGAAACAGCATGAAGCTATAATATTCACATATACATCATAATTTTTACGAAACTCTAATAAATTAAGATTGTACATAAGAATAAATATGGTATGGTCAAGTTAGTTAAAAAATAACAAAATATCGCTTAGTAGAGTTGAAATTTGGTAGAGATCTTGGATACGTGGAAATAAAAATTATAAGATCTATTTAAAGATTACAATTTTTTTTTCTAAAGATTTGCCCATGCCTAGTTACCAAAGTTGTGAGTTTAAAATAAAATAATAATTCTTAAGGACATGTTATATGATTTTGTAAGAGCGTTCATCTTGATTATACTCATAATACTTGTTTATATAGAATTATTAACGATTACACAAACATTTGATAATTATTTTAAAAATATTTGACCACCCAATGATGAGGTCTTATTTAAATAAGTAACAAAATATATGTTTTGCTACCAAATTATGTATATTCTTTCTCATTTCACTTCGAATATTTTCGAATTCGAATTTTATTGTGATTTTAATATTTTTCCCAGTTTTATCAGTTTCTTTCCATATTGGGCACGGATTTTTTTTTTGTATATATTTTTTAACAGCCGTCGTACTTACTTCCGAGACTTGTTTATTGATTCTATTCATACTACAACACAATAATTCTATACTATACACTAGGGTGGGCCAATTTTTTTTCCTTGTTTTTTAAATTATAGTGAAAATATTATTCTGGACGCCGAAAAAAAATTCATTTACACCGTTAATTATACTTGAATACATATAAATTTTAAAGTAAATTATTATTAAGTGTTTCTGTAATAACAACAAAATACCCAATAACAAAATGGACGTACCGTACAGTATTTTTATAACGGAACTATAATTTGCAATAGAATACAGCAGCTCTTTATCAAAATGTTATATGGATAAAGCATAGACCATAGATATATTTAAATAAATTTTAATATTTATCAACAATACATGCAAGTAAATAAGGTATCTCAATTAGGTATACCAGCAGACCATAAAATTTTAACTACAGAAGTAATAAAATAATAAACTCTGGCATGTGAATTTTGATAAAAACTACAAGCAATTATCATAACATAATATTCGGAACTATAATGTAAACTTAGAGGAAGACAATTATGATCATATAATTTGTTGAGTTATTATTATTTTGAAATTTGGACTGCGTAATTTCTAGTTGTTAGGATATTAGAGGCCAGTCGCGGCGCGTGTAACTGTAGCGCGACAGGTTATAGATGCAATTCCCACTAGAGATAAAATATTTTAATCTATATTCGAGATAAAATATTTTAATATTTTAATTTTCCCGCTCTAGTGACGAGACAATGCGCGGCGTTGAATTTTACCACTCTACATGCAATGCCTGCAGAATGCAACGGAAAATGGGAAACGGATGGGTCTTAATCGGAACGGAGTGTCTTAATATTAGATTCCCAGGCTCCCTCTGCGTACTCCACTTTGTTCGGGATGCAATATCACATTAACATGAAAAAATATATATTAAATTTAAACTTACACACACATTTGCCTTACAACCATACGCAAAACACACAACTTAAAATAAATGTTATCTCAACATAACGGGTTATCAGAGAAACATTCGTGAATTAGAATCAACATCATAATAGAAGCTACAGTTACTACCTAGTATTTGTAGGTCTGTCAACCGTCACTTAGCGTGCTTGTGGCTTTAGATACGTGCTAATAAGTAAATGTTATTTTACGAATTACTGACTAGGAAATATATTATTTTTACTTATTTATAAACGATATAATATGAACATATAAACGCATATAGTTTAGACGAAGTACTCTATTAATTATCGATCTCTACTCGCTGAAAATGTTTAGTGTACATTGGGTGCGTTATCTTTTTACTTACTATTGACTGTTTCATTACAAAACAAGATAAGGAAAACGATACTAATTAAATAAATTTTAGTTTTTTTCCTGGGTAGAATTAAAATCAACAAATTTAAAAATACAATTAATTTCGTTCCGATCTCTCCTCCGCTAGACCAGTTTGGTGTCAATAAAAATTGTATTTAATATTGTAAATATTTTTTACGCTGCTCTTTATTTAAATTCAAATATATAAAATGCCTCGTTTAATATAACAAATTATCTAAAAACCAGAAATATTGTAGCTTCCGCAACAACTAAAGCGTAAATTTTAATACAAACGTTATCTGCTACAGTTTATGTACTTGTACATTTAGTAGATGTTTAATAAAATTTTACGACAATAACCTTTACCTACGCCGGAATATATCCATAGCAAATATATTTTTGAAGCTATTTTCATAACATTAAGGTGTTTACATAATATTATTCAATCGACATTTAAAATTCACTCTTTACTAAATATCTACATTATTCCTGAAGTACGCGAAGAGATACAGAAGAGACTTTAGGAATAATAGATTCCGTAATCTAATTTTCAATATCACGTGACGATTGGGAGAACCCATAAGCCATGGTTTGGATAATTACGTAAGGAAAACGGAACTTGAATATAGAGGTACGATGCATAGGGGTCAAACCACAACCAGTAGCTGAAATTGAACACTTATCATCGGCGCCAGCGAAGGTTGTGTGATGGTGATTTCAAAATTCGAGATTTATTAACTGTTTAAATATTTAGTACCATTTTCTATAATATATGCCTACTCTGTTATGTGCGGGATACAGCGTGAAGCTGATATATAAGGCTATTTAGTTAATTAACAAATTGTTTTTTTTAATGTTTTTATATTCATATTATATATTACTGTCACACTAATCGCTTAGAAAATCTCGGGTTTCAATATTTACTACGAAAATAAAAAAAATACTCAATTAAAAATTTTAATGAAGTAATCATGTAAAATTTTACCTCAGTTCTTGATACCGTATTTAATATTTATCTACATTATCAGCCGTTATCGGCTTAACCATATCCCCAAGTATAATAGGCTTGAAAAATTAAGTAGCAAGTATCTATTAACGTCATGATGTCGCAATATATATATATATATATATATATATATATATATATATATATATACATATATAT
>DWAO01000943.1:0-21509 GCA_018230605.1 Heliconius congener | reverse complement strand
GCTGGTGACGTGACTCTACCACACGTACTTTAGTCGCCTCTTACGGCACCACCAGTACCAGGATGATCCTATTCTAGGCCGGGATCACACGGCACAAAAGAGGCAGAGTGAGGCATATGCGGCGGTTTCCCTTTGATAGGTTTGTCCGGGATCACACGGCACAAAAGAGGCAGAGTGAGGCATATGCGGCGATTTCTCTTTGATAGGTTTATAAGTGCGTGCATCGTTTTTGACAAATGGTGTTTTAATTTCATAAACGACAAGTTTATTATTTATTTTGTATAATAACTTAATTTTAACTTAACTTTTTTTAATTTTAACCAATTTAATTTTTGGGAAAAACATTTTTTTTAATTGTATTAGGCTTTTATGGAGTAGTTAACTATGGTTTCATTTGTGGTTTCTATGGTGTGGTTTGTGGTAAATATGGTTTCATTTCATTCAAAGTGGTGCTGACGCTTTATTTCAGTTTAAGTAAATAAATGTGTGACTGTAAATGCAACAGTTGTGGGTTCAACTCCCACTTCAAGAAGAAATTAATATGTTTATTTGATCACTCTGGTGATGAGGAACAGCATGGCATTGAATTGTGCCACTCAAAACTCATTTCCTCAAGAATTCAGTGAAAAGGAAATGTACAGGATATAGTGCAAAGCGATATTTCTTATATCTTACTTCTATATTTAAGTTGATTGTAAATTAACTGTATTGTGCCATATATACAAGGCAATTGTATTTTTTTCAAATTTACAAATTTATTTCTTTGGTTTACTCTGGTAATAAGCCAAAGTGCAGTGTTGCCTTTTGCTACTTATAATGAAATATCTTAGAAATTGGGCACAATGTAGATATCCGAGTGTGAACACAAAAATCTCTGTATCTACCCTGGTCTATACAAGGTACAGTGTGAAACTAAAAAAGCTAAAAAATAGGCTACATTGAAACCAATATTCAGAACAATAGTATATTTTTTATTTTAACATCTTAATATTAATTTCCCTATTTTTGACAGTTTTCAACACTGAAATCAAGTAAAGAAAAAAAAAAGATTATTACCTCTCAAAAACAGGTTCACTAATAACATTAACTTCTGATTGTAAAATTTGTACACTCGTCAGCTCTTGTGTAGCACAGAGACATGTTTGTAGCATTGATTGTTTCAATTTCAGTTCTGCTATGGAAGGTTCTAGATGCACTGTGAATTCTTGCTCAGAATCTGAACTGAAAATGTATATAAAAATATTTTTTTTTATTTTTAGCTTGACCTATATTAAATAGGCTCAGGAAACATACTTTTGAAATACATAATTTCTCGTACACCACACAATATTCAAAGGATTGCTTTTTACGTGGTAGTTAATAATTAACTTAATGCTGCACTTTGTCTTGTTATCAGAGTGAGGGTATAAAAAAAATATTTTCATTTTATAGACGGATCCTGTTTTACTGTCCCAATATGTCTTTAACTTATATAGTTGAAGTTTATACTGCATTTTAGATGTAAGTATAAACTTAAGAACACATACATTAGGTGGAAATAATGAAGTAAAAAATAATATCTATTATACAGAATTCTTAGTATAAGCTGTTAGTTACCTGACTATTTTATAAACATATATTGTATACATTTGATTTTCACTAATATTTTACAAAGATTTGGTTTTATTTATGTTTATTTACAGAAGGCGAAAATCTTTGCCAAAAATAAACAAATCTAAGGTATCAAAATGAAAATATAATTGATTATTTAGTGTACACTATAAAAACTATTGATAATGCATTAAACAGTGTACTACACTTTTAAAATCCTTATAAAAATTAATAAAAAGGCGCTATTACAGTATTAATTTACCTTTCATCATGAAAACTAGAATTCGTTTTGTTTCTTACTTCATCTATTCTCTTTTCATAATATTTCAATTGCTTTAACAACTCATCCTTTCTTGCAAGCAAGCCTTGTTTAATATCACGATTTCTTTTTGCCATTTTTATGTATTTATTTAAAAGTTTTAAGCATTATCTTGATATAAAGTTATTATTTCAAAACCAAATTCGAAATAACGCTTTACAAATGTCAGTTAAGTTGTCACTTAAGAGAGACAGATGAGTCTTGAATTGTTGCTATTTAATAAAATAGAAAAGAAAGATTTTGTTTAGAAAATTGTCATGATATTATAAATAAATCAGCTTCACACTGTATCTCTTACACTGGAGGGTAGGCAGAGGAAATCTAGTGTTAAGAGTCTCCGTTCCTTATTTCCGGCGAATTCTGGAGATATTGCGTGGTAAGTGGCGGTGACGTCGCGCTTTGTCTTGACACACCATGATTTTGTTTAAGATTTTTTTACATTCTTAGAGTGTAATAGTTATATAATTATTAAGAATTTATTTTTATTAAAATTAGATTGTTATGCACTAAATTAAAAAACATCTGTTAGAGATGCACGTATAATAGCCCGTTTAAATTTATAATAAAGTCGATTACTTCGCATCAATCGATTAATAAAATGACACAAAAATTGCAAATTGCAATTCCTAACGTCAAACGTCAATGCCACATCTAGATATTAAATGTAATGTAAATGTTGTAACAAAACATTATAGCAATTATTATAATTTAATAATAATGCATTATGTTATAAAACATATCGCGTGCAATAATTACTGATTTTTTAATATATTTTTGACATTTTATATTATTAAATATACACAACTTAGACAATAAGTTAACAAGATTCCAATTAGATATATTAATGTACACATTAATAGAGCGATATCTAAATACATAGGTTTTAATACGTACAATAATGTTTATAATTCAATCGTTATTGTAATGCATGAATGGATGGACTTACGTTTAGTTATTTTAATTATATCGTGATAATTTTTGATCGAGTAAAGTGTGAATTTTATTGGAGAAAAAATGGGTCAAACGGGGAGTGCTATGCCAGGTAAGTGTACTAAACAATGATTAATATTATCTAATAAGATTCTAATTAGATAAGTTTTCTGTATTAGCATAACCTTAATTTTATTTTCATACAAACATGTGATAGAAACGTTTGTATATACAATACATATGCATATATACTAATCATATTATTTATATTAGTTACACTAACTATACTAATATTGTAGAGCTGAAGATTTTGTTTGGTTAACCATGCTCATTTCAGAAAGTTGTTAGTTCTTATACATTTTTTTAAAATATTTTTGTTTTAAGGTCAATTTATAGTGGAAGGCTATATTAGATTAATGGTTTCGACGTAACCTTCTGTACCTGCGGTCACAGTTGCTTCAAGCACTAAATGTGTCATGTGTCATACACAAGTAAATTGTCCATTTGACTAATTAGGCATACCCATAGGTGAAAGCTAGTAGACATAAATATAACAGTGATAATATTTATATTACTTATATTATCTATTATAAAGTTATTTACAAGTTCAAGGAATATATTTAATTAATATAAAGTGATCAAATATTACCATTTATTATGTTTTAATTAATCTACAAATATTAATAGTCTAGTTTGTTTTTCATTGACCATGTGTCTTATAAATATAGTGTCACAATGTAAAAGATATATTATCTTAACTTGCTTTATGTTTCTATTTGTAATTGTTTGATTAATAAATGCATTTATTAATTTCCTACAGACATTGTGGCATTTTGTGTGGAAATTGAACCCACAACCACTACATATACATTTATATGCTGTGCCCCCTGTGTTTCAGTGTCCTAACAATTGATGTAATTTAAATTAAATTAACGTCACACTGTATTCCGCACACAGCAGGGTAGGTAGAGGGAACCTAGTGTTAAGACACTCCTTTCTGCCGAATTCTGGAGACACTGCGTGTTTAGTGGCAGAACTCAACACTGCGCTTAGCCTAAACGTCAGAGCGAAGAAAATGGAAATATAAATTTAGGTAAATATTTCATCTCCTTGAGTGGGGATCGAACCCACCACCAGTCGGTTTTACAGTCACACTTCATGCGGCTGCGCCACGACTGGCCTCTAAATTAAAGCGGAATTTATTTCTTTTAAATGTAACAAAAGTAATAATAGTTTATTGGACACAATATTAACATAGACATTTTTTTGGTTATTGGAATATAATTTTTAATATTATAGGCCAGTTATGGCGTAGCGGCACAATGTGACTATAAACATGACAGGTTGTTAGTTTTATCCTCACAACCTGTCACATTTACAGTCACTTGTTTGATGATATATTTCATATGTATTTAACATAGTGTCCAATGTTTATTGTGTGTCAGTCAGTTGGTAACGTAAGTTTTAAAAGTATATAGGTTATAGATACTTTTATTTAATACCTCTATAATTTAATAGATCAAAAGCCCTGTGAAATTACTTGACTTTGTATTTTTGATTTAAAAAATTTACTCATATGAGATATAATACTTTTTTACTATGTAGAAAGCAAGGTCAATTTGTTATTTCACATTTAATTAAGTAAGTTATAAGTACAAGAACAGATAACAAATAAATATTTAAGTATGCAAATTAAGGATGATAAAACAAAACAATATAGAAAGCTATAGGTTTATAGCAAGCTTCAGACGACAATGATTCATAAACTATACTGTAATAAGCATATCTGGATTCAGTGTTTAGATTCCAGGCTCATTGAGTTACATTAGATCAGTGCTTGGGACTTGCGACCCAGGCTCATTGAAATACATTAGATCAGGGTAGGTTTAAGGGGCCCCTTTGAAAAGAGCATTAACACTCATTTCCATTAACCAAGCTCTTCGCTCTGCTCTGCCGACACCAAAATCGAACTAATATACAATTTTCGTTAAAATAATGGCTTTTTTCCAGCTTCACACTATAAAAATATAATTGCAGAGTAGGCAGAGGGATCTTCCCAGTGTTAAGACAGTCTGTCTCCCACTTTCCGCCGGATGTGACATTGCCACTTAACAATGGCGGAAGTCAACGCCGCGCTTTGTCTTTTTACCAGAGCGGAAAAAAAATTATAAATAAGAATTCATTAACCTGAGTGGGGATCGAGCCCACAACCGTCGCGATTGCATTTACACGCTTGTGCCACTGCGCCACGACGGTCTATAAATGATAAATGTTCAATATAAATGATAATAAATAATAATTATGAAATTACTAAATATGCTATTAACATAAATTATAAAAAATATCACTTTATTTAAGATCTGATTATTATGTAAGATTTTTTTTTTGAAGAGTTCATTTTTTTATTAGTAATATTATCACTACACATATATGCTACATACTCTTCTAGATTATTTGTCATATATTTAGTTATTTTTCTTCTGCTACTAAAACTAGGCTTAGAACTAAGAATACCTTCAGATATCAACTCTTCTAATGACTCAAAAAGACTTTTTTATCGCTTCATGTATGCTCCTCTTATAGCAGAGTATCTACTAGGCAAAGGGAACCTAGCAATAAAATATTCTGTTCCCCACGTACCTATCCAATTATCGAAATATTGCGTGTTGAGTGACAAAATTCTGTGTCGTGTTTTTGTGTTATAAGAACGAGGAAATAAAAAAAATTAAATGATCGATAC
Source organism: Heliconius congener (assembly GCA_018230605.1). Lineage (NCBI taxonomy): Eukaryota > Metazoa > Arthropoda > Insecta > Lepidoptera > Nymphalidae > Heliconius > Heliconius congener. The sequence continues at coordinate 15,930 of DWAO01000943.1, read as the reverse complement.
CCCGAAAACGACTCGAACACACAACCGTCATGCGCTTACAGCCATGTACTGCCTCACGACGCCTCCTTGTTTTGAAATTTTCACCTGTATACAAACTTGCTACCTTCGTGTTAGAACAATATATGGGCAATTCTTGTCGTCTACTGATTTGTTGTCCTAGTTCTATTCATTCTTGTCGCACAGCAGTTTATAAAGCAAATCAGCTCAGCCAAGTTAAAAAAAATTGTGCCTTTCTTTACTATTACCATTGCGTCAGCTGATTTATTGAAAAAAAAAACAAAACCTCTTTGCATAACCGAACACTTTTATTTAAAGTTTATTGTGTTCAACATAATTGCATTATATACTTTATTTTTCAAAAAATAAGGTTGATTTTTATTAAAATTTAAAATTTAAATGTCCATTTTGCATTGTCCCTTATCGCTAAAAACACGTGCGTTATAAAAAAACACGAAAAAAAAGAATGACAGGTAGACGTCACAGCTGATTGTCAGCTGTTTGGTTGATCGAATAGGAATATTTTGTTGTAAGTCCTTTTATGGAATTTATAGCGTTTTTAACCCTATTTTTGTGTAAATTAGGTAAAAAATTATTTGAACTTGGTCTGAGGATAATATTTTTTGGAATTTTATGTTTTTTTAGTATGAATTTTAGTTTAAAGTTAGTTAGTTCATGGCTTTGATGTAAGTGAATAATAATTTGGGTAGAAAACCGAGTTCTACGTCTTTTTAAATATGGTTGCTTTTTTCTAAATTATTTCTAACATAAAAGATGTTATAAAGTTGCACTTTTAAATTTAAATTTTAAACTATTTTTCGATATAATAGTTAATGAAATTCAGGCAAAGGCTCTTGAATATAAAGGTTATATTTATTTGCACTCTGTACTTTTTTTTCGTTTTATTAGGCCTTGATTTATAGATATAAGTTCTATGGGAACTTTTCTGTAAAACTTTTTTTTTTACATTATTTCACTTGCACAATGCCTGCAATCTTTCTGATGGTACCTGTACATATAATTGTATAATAGGCTTTAATTCGTAGATTTGAACTGGTGTACATCTTTCCAGAAATAATAGCTTGTACTTTTCTTGGCGCTTATATAGCATAGTTTTTGTAGCTTCACGCTGTATCCCGCACATTATCGAATAGGCAGAGGTAACTATGGAACCTAGTGTTCCACAATGTGTTCCCATTAAAACTCTTTCCACCGGATTCTGGAGGCATTACATGTTAAGTGGTGAATCTCAACGCCGCGCTTTGTTTCGTTACCAGATCGAGGCAATGAAAATATGAAATATTTAATTTCCTTGAGTGGGAATCAAACCCAAAACCTGTCCTGTTTACAGTCGCACGCTTGTGTCTGCGCCACAAAAATATCACACAAAGAAAAATACAGAAAAAAAATCTTAAAATAAATGCAAAGCAGTCTTATAGCAAAGAGAATCTCCGACTGACAACCTCTGTAAAGAGGAGTTGAGCCGGAAAAAAGAGATGCTGGCTAGTGGAAATTGTGAACATTAAAATGGCAGTGAAGCCGCGTAGTACTCTATGAACTCAATACAATATGTTTATTATTATTTTCTTAAGTCTTGTAACATCTCTTGAACTTTACAACACAGTAAGAATCTTTAGTTCCTGGGATTAGTGGATAAAACCAGACAAACTTTTTAGCTTTATAATATACATTCACAACATATATAGTACATTCACAACGGTTATTCGATGGCTGAAAATATTACCAATGTATTGAACTATACACTTGTAATTGGTTGGAAATTATTCCTTACACCTTGGTTAAGAAAAACTCGCGTTGAAAGAGCGCAAGATGTTAAATGCCTCATTGTTTTAACGACAGATGCCCTTTTCCTTTGAAAGTCGGTCGAAATTACTAAAAAGTTCCCATTTTGTATCAATTTTCAAACGAAATTGAACTCCCGACCACCGCAATAGAGCTCAAATTGTTATTGCCGAGCATTTTAACTAAGCATCTGTCAATCAGCTGGTTTTTGAACTTTACTAAAAGGAATTTCTACTGAATTTTACTAAAAAAATATGTAATTTCTTGTGTAAATTGGGATAAAGTTGAAAATGGTGGCGAATTAATGGTTGTCAAGGTATGCAGACCTTTTACGTTAATTGAAAATTGAAATGTCAGCTGAGGCCGTCGTGCCGCATGAGTACAACGTCCCGACTGTAAACGCATTGGTTATGGATTCAATCCCTCGGAGAATGAAGTTTTCATGCCCTCGGTAATAAAATAAAGCACGGCGTTGAATTTGACTCAAGATGCAATGTATTGAGCGGCGGAGCTCAACGCCACGCTTTCCAAAAACAACAAAATGAATATATTAAATATCCACTCGGTAAATTTATTCTAGCCAGTGGGAAACGAACAAACTATATATATATGTGTGTGTGTGTGTTATATTAGCATTAAGGAAAAAAAAAATTCAAATCGATATTAACATATTCTTTCTATGTATTAAAATATAAGTTTGCTTATAGAAAGTAGAATATTTCTGTGCAATTTTCTTAGTTCTTTTTAACATATGATATAAAGAGTTAAATACATATTTTATATATTATAATATAAGTACTAACGCCTGCGCCTGCGTCTACGCAAGGTCGGCCTTTAAAAGAAAAAAAATGTAGCATCTGTCCCGCGGCACGCGAACGTCACGTGTCCCCACTTACCTGGCTTTATAGATGTTATATGTTCAAGATATTTATATATTTATATTATACTAGCGACACACAGTAAATGTTAAACGAAGGCAGAATAAAATAGTGTAAACTACGTTTAAATCACTGTAGCTTCTGAGATCAGCGTAAACAAATGCACAGACAAACAAACAAGAAAATTAGAAATTATTGTTTTTGTTTCTACTACAATGATTAATGATTCCCCCAATAATAGATTTATTACAGTTATCTAATATAATCTATATTTAAATTAGTTACTTTTTACGTTTTTATAGTGTTCTTTCATAAGTGTGGAATAACACTTTAAAAATCTAAAAATTGTGTTATGGCACCAAAGTGTTATGACACTCCGTTCCCCACTTTCCTCCGAGTTCTGGGGGTTAGTGAGTGTGGCGGAACCGCACCGCGCTTTTTTTGACACCAGAGCGGAGAAATGAAAATATAGTTCATTTCCTCTAGTGGGGATCGAACCCACAACCAGTCGTTTTCTCGATACAGTCACACTTTGTGCCCCTGTGGCACGACAGGCCTCATAAAAAAAAATTAATTGCATTCTCTCTTGCCAAATGATAATTCTAAGCAATTATCTTTGGGTAGCGGAAATTTGTAAAAATCTCTCTGCAGAGATGCTAGCAACAAAAATTAGTTGTAACGAGCATATAAGAATTTCGACGTAGCCCAATAAGAACGTATGGCTTATTTGGTCAAACCGCGCTTCTTGGACAGTTTCCAAGAGGCGCGGGTTCAAATCTAGCTACGTTCAAACTTTTATATATTTTATAAAAAAATATTAATTACTTTTATCTGAGGATACTATATGTTATAATTATCAAAATACCATTAATTAAGAACTGAACTGATATAATTATGACACATTTTAAATACCAGATCCAAGTTTGACCGTAGATGCAGTGAGTTATATAGAATCGATTAATGTTCTGAAATATATTATAGTCTATAGTCTACCTCGTTCTTGAAAAATTTTTCTCCTTACTATTTACCACAAAAAGGATTTTTCTATTTAATGCAATCATTCCTAAGATTAACGTTTTTACCAAACAAACTCTTCAGCTTTATAATTTTAAATATGTATACATATTTAAATAGCTTTTGTAGTTTTACTGTACGTAGAAAAGATAGAGTGAGTGATGCATATCTACAGATATTTTTCAGCGAGTATGGCCTGCAGTGGTTACATGATTTAATGACAATGTGGCACAACATTTAAATGGGCAAGGACTATCCCTAGACGGTTGCGGGTTCAATCCCTTCTCGAGGGAATGGCTTACATTAATTTTTTTTTAGGTAGACAAAGTACGCTCTTAACACGCAATATCTCGAAAATTTAAGGATGCATGGGGGAATTGAGTTTCTTAACACTACGTTCCCTTTGTACATAGTGTAATACCTATTATAAAATCAAACATCCCGCACAACAGATGCGCACGCGCCAAATGCCGGAAGCTATTTTGCTTTTAAAAAAAATCACCGTTTGCTTTCTACACCTTTGAGTTGATCTCAATTATTAATACTTGCATGTTCGATTCGTAATTATGATGCTATTCTGTAGCGATGGTTCAACAAAATTTTTGGACTTATCTTGTGAATTCAAGTGTAGTTTAAATACATGCTAAAATTCCAGACAATTATTTGTACTGTCAGGATATTAATAGAACGAAAAAATATTTAATAGGTGTGCTTGATGCTCAATTAAAAGATTTTAAATAAAACACAATGCTAATTGTCTTATACTAACTAATGTGTTGAATGACGGAGCTCAACGCTGCGCTTTGCCTCGTTACTAGCGCGATTTCATTTCCTCGAGCGGGAATTGAACTTACAACCTGTCCCGTTTACAGTCGCACGCTTGTGCCCCTGCGCCACGACTGGCTCCATTATTTACGAGACCTATCTGCATGCCAAATATCAACTCTCTCACACCAATAGTTTCGTTTGTGCTTCGTGTGGCAGTCAATCAGTTAATGGTAGTGTTTTATATCTTTTATAGAGGATCCTTAGAACCCACTAATAAACCTATGTAGTCTTTTCCACCTCATTTACTAATCCAACCATTAATCCATAAGGTGTTCAAATCTTGATATCGTGTGTTTGCAATTTCTAAATAGTGAACAGATGTGTAAACACCTTGCACTTGCCATCTGCGCATGCGCATACGCAGACGACCGGGGGCATTCACTTACATATATATATACGTTATAGGTACGTGTTGTTAGTTGTACCTTTGACCATTTCACTATTATCATATTATAATCCAAGATATTATAATAAAAATAATGGATAATGTACCTATGGCGCAGTGGTTGCGTGTCTTTTTTTAGAACCAAGTTGAACAATAGTTAAGCCTAAAATATACAAAAAAAATCTTTAAAGTAATGGAAAAAACTCCCCTGGAAAATATTTCTAGATAAGTCTATGGTAAAAAGGGAGGAAAATTACCACACAGCTCTCCGGTTCATTGACAATGTGCAGGTGTTACGAAAATGCCACCCATCCAAATAAAATCCGAGTCACCACCACTTGACCCTATTGTCACAAAGGAAGTCGTCGACGCCGATGTAATCAGTTAATTGTTCATATTATTTAATTGACTACGAGTAACTCTTATTTAAATTAACTATGTCAATTTCTTTTGAAGTAATTTGTTAATGTATGTATATCATGGTTTAGTGGTAATATTAACATTAGTAGTAATAGGTTCAATATGATAGTATCGATTAATTAATCATCATTTCGATGTATTTTTTAATCTCTTATTTTCTGGTAATATACAAGATCCCCATGGTGAGAGTTACATTCCATCTCTTTTCTATTATATGCCCAGTGCTGAGTGGCGGTATTTTACGCCGCGTTTTGTCTAAAGAAATGAAAAGAACTTAAATGCTTACAAGTTGTATATTTTTTGAGCTTCACGCTGTATCCCGCAGGAAGATGGAATCTGGTGGGAATGTAGTGTTAAGAAAATCCATTCTCCACTATTCTCTTAATACTCGAGGCGTTGCGTGCTATTTAGTGACCTGAGTAGGAATCCAGTCTATATTCATCACGTTTATAGTTTATAGGTGCTGTCTTAAATCTCATTACGTCTGCCACAAAGGCTTGACCAACAAGCAATGAATTTGTATAATTTTTTTTCTCCGTCTACTTCTTTAGAATCACGCTGGATTCCGATCCCTTTTAGGTAAACGACGGTTGTAAGTTCGATTTCCATTCAGTTGAATGAATTATTCTTATTTATTTATTGTTTATGGTAACAAGATAAATAAGGGGGCTGAGTTCCACCGGTGGCTACCCTACTTATTTCTTAAGGTAACCCTATGATAAGCCCTAAACCGTTTCAAGGTTTCTAGGTCACTCAATAACTGGCATTGTTCTCGAGAATAATAAAATATTAACATCTTTCAAACGCTAACCCAATTTTGTAAGAAAGGAGCTAAAATTAACATACATACAGACCTACACTTGCAGTGTTCTTAAACAATGCCATTGTGTCTTAATATTTCATGGTCACTTATTTAAGATTAAGAAGTCATGAATTATTACGTTTTTATTTTCTCGCTCAATCCCGCATATAACAGGTAGGGTAGGCAAAATAATATAGTGTTGAGACACTACTTTTTCAGCCATTCTAGAGACATTATATTATATTTCTCTGCTGACCTATCTTCAATATAAGGCCTTCTTCAGCGCAATGACAAGCGTTGTGGTAATACAGTACGGTCAATAAATTATGGCCGCTCTGAAATTAGGTTTTCTGAATTTTTACGCATAGTTCACTCGGTAAGAAAATAATCGGTAGTAAGAAAAATCCTAATCAAATCTGAGCAACTGTTTATAGCAAATTTTAGGCCGGCCACGACTCGTTGACCGTACTGTGGTAATATATTTTTTTTCATTTCCTCAAAACGCTTACCAAAAATCATCGCTCTGGCAACAAGACAAAGCGCGTCGTTGGGTTTCGTCTCGACGCGGTACAGGCGGAAAATGAAAAGTCTTAACTAGGCTACTGTTATACAAGCGGAATACAGCATTAGGGTTTTTACCGTAATGTTGTATTTATTAAACTTATCTGTAGATAAATCTATCTATTTTTTGCAATAGAAAACATGACATTTTATATAATAAATAAAATATGTATAAAATAATGTAAATACATTATTTTAAACTACTTTCACCGTGACCGAAGCTAAGTTCACAAAAGGTTTTAATTATAACCTAACCCTATACGTCTGCGGCCATCATCTGTTGCCCTGGAAAAAAAAGTTTCATTTTTTTCTTATTAAACATCTTTGCCCCGAAACCTGGTTATTATATTCGCGCGTGCACTTTTGAATTTTTGCCATACAATAAAAAAAATCGACACCGGTTTAAGAATTACACAAAGGGACCCTAATCTAACCCTCTTATCCGATCTCTCTTTCTTTTTGGATAGAAATGAAAAGAGACAACAGATGCTAGGGGCTGTTGTGCGCGCGCATCTGCCTCTTATGCTATTAAAGTCATATGAAATTAAGTTTTTCGTTTGATTCTGAGCCTTTTGTAAAGAGAGTATAGCTGGTTTCTGGTTGCGTGTGGGGCATATCGCAGATGTCAAAAGCATTTCGGTATACAGCCCAGTGTTGTACTGAACGCCGTCACTCCGCCGGTAGGCTTCGTGGCGCGCGGACGTCTTCGCGTTGACTTTATATAGGCGTTTAATATAATTAATTTATTAATAAAACACGCGTAAAGTGTTAACGTGACTGAATAGAATCGTGACTGTGAAATGTATTGATAGTTCTAGTTGTTGGTTTTTATTTTGCGTCATTTCTGGAAATCGTTCGGCCGTATAAATGATGGGTGTAAGCAGTTGTATGAGCCTCAGGCAGGCTAGGGGCTCCTGTCACTGTCCCGCGTGCCCTAGGGCTTCGGGCCATGGAGCTCCCATGCCACCCCAGACCTTGGTACTTCCACCAATGGCTTTGGAGCCCGAAACCACGCCAGTGAAGGACAAGAAAGGATCTAAAATGAAAGTCCTTAAGAAAATCAAGAAGAAAATTGGATTAGGTAAGCTTTGGAAGGCTTTTGTTTTTATTTTCTTTATTTAGTGAAAGGTGTGTGTTAGCGTTTATAGTCTGTGAAATGTCGTTTTTTTTCAAGTGTATATAAATAATTGAAAATATTCAGTTCAATACACATAATACAGGCGGTTTCTAACGGTTTTTTTATCTAATCTGCAAAAGCTAACATTTGTTACGTTTTTATATTTTTTTTATTAAAAAAGTATTATAAATTTTAATAAATAGTATACTATTATATATATAAACATTATATTAAAAATGTAGTTCTTTTGCACTGCTATAATGTGTTTAAATAATTAATTAAGAGTAAAATTAATAAAACTCATTAAAGCTTTGAAAAATAAATGGTACTATACGCGTCTATTCTTTTATTATTATGGGGTTTTGAATGAAAACTATACATGAATTTTACTTCTATTTGCACTACAGATAAATATGAATGTTGTGGTGAATATTTTTTTCCCTTTACCCTCCATTAAATGTCAATTGCGTTTGAATATAGAAGTAATTCGAATTTAAAGCGTCATTTTAAACGGTTTTTGCATTGTCAACAGCTAGTTCAGTTTTCTTGAATATTGAAAGATAATCACGTTATATTTGATAATATAAAGTAAAATGTGATGGAAGTAATGTGATGGAAGTTCATAATAAAGTTCATAGAAAGTGTGGTAAGCTTTAGTTTTTTTTTTATTATTTTAAATTAGTATTAAATTTCCCCAGGTAGTGAAGGTATTATTCGAAAATCGAAATTTTTGATTTCGTTTCATATATTTTTAATTTAATCAACTTATGCATGAATAGATAACTCAAATTACTATTTGAAAATAATAGTTTTGTATAATTTGTTAAAATAATAGTGAAATTAGTACATACATTATGTTAATTAGTCGAATATAATTAAAAGTCCATATATCTACATACATATGACTTTCTTTTAATTTTTAGTTATTTTTCAATTATTTTCAACAAATAAGAGAATGAAATAAGTATGTATGTAATTAAAATGATATTTCTGTTTTATTAATTGGTCGCGTGCCACCTGTACTTACATCTGCCAAACACCTTGCGTTAATCAATAGATATTATGAAATGTAATTACGAATTGTACTCGGATGTCGCCAGTTCAAATACGGTAATATAAATTCGGTTATGAGTTCGATTTCCACTCGAGGGAATCATTATATATTTTTTCTGCTGTAGAATATATTGCGTCGTTGCATTTCTTACAGGATGTCTCTTAATTGACAGGATAGTGAGTGTTTTGACACTAGGATACCTCTGAATATCCATTTCACGGGGCGATATCAAATAAATGGCAAAATATGTTGGTCGATGATGGTTTTTCTATTACAGCACCTGTTTTTTTAAAAGGTTAATATTTACATAGAATAAAATCATTTCATTAGATTAAAGTAACTTCTTAACAATTCGGATTTTAATGTGATATAGGTATAGATAGATTTAAATGTATAATACATGCACATATTTATTATAGTAATATATGCGGGCGAAGCCGCGAGCACGACTTGTTATTATTGAAGTAAAAATGTTAGTGATATAACTTGGATCTATATTTAGTTTCATTCTTTTTCCTTTTATTTGTAACGCATCGCTGGGAGGGGTGTTTTTTTTTGTTGTCGGTGCATGGTCGTTATTTCTATTCTTAAGGTATGATATAATAACTAGAAATATCTATACGACAACATCTTAATTAGAAACTAGGATATTTATAAAAATTGCTGTTTAAGCTGGTTATTTTTTACACTCTGTATCCCGTATGTATAGGTAGAGGAGAATCCAATGTTAAGACACACTGGTTCAATACCGCGTGTGGTGGTTAACACTTCGTTTGGTCTTGTTACCAAGTTGTAAGTTAACGAAAATATTTCGTAACCCAAGTAGAAAATGAACCACTATGCTATACCGCTAAGTTACGACAGCCTCTAAGTAACGATCGATCAGATACACGATTTTAATATTTATAGCGTTCATGATTTGTTTAGCTTCACGCTTCATCCCGCATATATCATGGTAGGCCGAGGGAAACTGGTGGAAAGACACTCTATTCTCACGCATCGGCCAACGTGTCTATGATATATTTTTTTAATACGACTCTAATTATTTGCCTTATTTTTGGTCACAAATTATTAATTTGAAAGAAAGGTTTAAAAACAAAAAATATTATTTAAAAAGAATAAAGCAGCCTAAAATTTGTAAATAATGCTTTTTTGTTCATAGATTAAATAAGACTACAACCATTTGGTCATTAAAAAAATAAACACGCTCACTTCTTCTTAAGTCATTGTCTAAATATTATGAACAAAAGTTCTTTTTTTTTAACAATGCAAATTATATTGGCATATGGCGGCCGGATGTTGCAACAGATGTAGATAGTTTCCGTGTTGCGTGAATAGTAGGCTTTAGCTTTAGGGTCCGCGTCAGGAAGTAGGGGAAGTCGAAGCCGAAAACGTATATACAGCACAGTCGACAAGTCGTGGCCGCTCTGAAGCTAGCTGATTTTTCTTATTTATGATAATTTTCTTTCCGAGCGCGAGTGAACAAATGCGCAAAAGTTTAGAAAATCTAACTTCAAGGCGGCCACGACACGTAGACCGTACTGTGTCAATATTAATATTCTCTCAACACAATAAGTTAAGCGGCGCGAACTGAGTGTCTTAGCATTACTAGTCTCCTGCTGCCTAGCCTGCTATATACTGGATAAATTATATTAAATGAAGCTAAACAGATCATTTTTATATATATGTACATTAAATATATATGTACGTTATATATATGTACATTAAAATCGTGTGCCTGATCGATCGTTACGGTTTTATTTTTATGGTAAAATTTATACTAGTCTTTTGGAAAGCCGTCTCACGATTCTTCTATTGTTTTTGAATTGATTATAGTAAATGGTTATTTTAGTTGTGAGTTTAATATTTGTATGTTCACTTTGATATGTAAAGTTACTTTATTTTTTTTATTTTGTAATAGCGAAGTCTATTGCACATTATTTTCTGCATTTTCTCTAAACTAACATTAAAATAAAAAAATAATAAATAAGAAAATAAAAAAAAGATTGTCGAGTTATTTTGTACTATTAGTTGTTAATGGGACAGAAGTTAGTTCTAAATAACTACTGTGTTTTACAATTTAGTGACTTCTTTGCTTAGGACAAAAATTACTTAATATAACTTTACTACGTACCTATACATAGTTCTATACCAATATTATAAAGCAGAAGAGTATGTTTATCTACTGGGTTGAATTGAATAATTCTTTTGTACTGTATAGTCCACTCATCAAGGAAGGCTATAGGCTATATTACGGTACGCTACGGTCTATAGCGAAGTAACAATGAAAATAGTTGTAAAAACGAGAGCCTAACATCTCCTAGTTATTTCAATTTGACCACGCGGTCGAAACAGTTGGCAAAAGTATATATTTTCTTTTTTTAAACTTCAAGCTGTACCCCGCACATAACAGGCAACACAGGAATCCCAGTGTTAAGACACTCCGTTCTCCACTTTCCGTCTCATTGTTACCAGAGCGAGGAAATAAAAATGTTAAATATTTTATTCCTTCGAGTGAGAATAGACCTCACAACGTTGCGTTACCCACAATCATCGCGCTATACATTCTGTGTTGTAAGGCGGGACCAGAAACAGATGATCATAGTTTATAGTACTTTTTTTAAATTGCATAACACTGCATCCTTGCAATGCTTTTTTTTGTTTCGTCCTTATACGGGTCTTTGCCTCGAGAAGGTCGTTTTGGAAAAAAAAGTTCTAAAGACAGCTGTTCAAGCAGCTGACTGCATGTGGCCTGTTTCAAATGGAATGTATTTTATTTAATGCTATTTATTATCTAGACTGTAGTAGTTAGGTTTAATGTTGTGTCTTTTTGTTTGCTTCACGCTGAATCCCGCATGTAGCAGGTTAGGTAGAGGGAATGTAGAGCTAAGTCGCTCTTTTCTCCTAATTTTCGAAACATTGTGTGGAGTGGAAATCATCTTGTTACGAAAGCGAGAATATTTAAACTAATTCCGCCAAGTAAAAATCGAACCCACAGCCGTCCTGTTTGCGGTCACACGTTGTGGCGCTACACCATGACGGCCTATTGTACCTGTAAGAGTAGATTATTATATGATATGAAAGCCTTGAAGGTTTAATTTTTATAAATTTTTGGATACATACCCAAAAATTTATAAAAAATAGTAGATTTTTCATCTTATGACATAATAAACTGAATCTGAATCTCAGAGAAATCGAAATGAATGAATCGCAAAGAACTAGACTTAGAAAGTTGAAATTTGCCATGATAATTAGGTAAAATAGCTAATATTATAATTAAATTTCTTATTAAAAAATGGTTTTTTTTGTAAACCCTGCCCATCTGCTCACGCGCATGCTCCAAGTACCGTTTGAGAACAGCTGGTATGTGAAAGAGTTAGCGTGCATTTGTTCATACGTTAGACGGAGATAGCATAAAGTTTATATAGATATTAAACATAAATATATGGCGTCAAATACCACCTGGGTTTACTTAGTGTTTTGATAAAATTTAAAGTAAATATTATACGGTCTAGATAAATTGAGAAATAGGTTATTTCAGACGGAAAGCTTATTCTTAAAGCGTTAAGATGAAAAAACTAGACATTAATATGCAAAGAAATATGTAAATATAATGGACCAGATATATATGTATTACATACATTGATTTAACTCACCCTGGACTCGAAATGGATCTAAGTTATAGTATTATAGTAATCTTTAGATATTTTTTCTTATATTTTAATTCACTTCTGCTTTATACATGTATCAATAAAACTAAAAAAAAAACGCATCAGCTGTTGTCTGTCTGTCCTTTTGTTACATACAGACATTATATCTTGCGTCCTTGTCTAATATTTTATTGTACCAGCTGCTTTAAGTATTTTTTTCTTAAGAAAGAGATAGCCTCAACAGATGTTTAGAAAGAATATCGTAACTTTATTGCCCTTTTTTTTTCTCGGAGTGGGCAGATGAAACCTAGTGTCAAGACATTGCGTGTAGAGTGGCGGCACTCAACGTTTCATTTGTTACCAAAGCGAGGAAATGAAAATGGCAGACTACCCTGAAAAAAAAGTTATCAAATACCGATGTAAATGATAATTTAGATTATAAGACAGAAAAGAGTGAAACAAGGAGAACACAATATACAAATATTATTTACTATCCAAATATACACCCAGCTATAGGTATTGGAGGGATACAGCGTGAACCTGTAAAAGATATTATAAATGATATTATAAAATAATCGACTAATCATCTATTTAGTATCTTAAATGTCAGTATTGTCAGTCGCAACAAGTAGTATGGTTTTAGTTTACTATCACTTGTAAGATTACGAAACTTCGGCAGCATTCCTCTATACTAAGAGTTCCCACGGTAGTTAGTTGGCTCTTCCATTTCGAATCGTGCGTTATCTGGACGTTGCATTGCTTTACGGTGTTAATCCACGTTAACTAATGCCCATTAAAGTTAAATTAGAGTTATATTTAGAAAAGAAGAAACTTCATGCTGTATCCTGCAAGCAGGGTAGGCAAGAGGAATCTAGTATTAAGATGAAGAAGTCCATTTTCCGCCATTTTCCGCTTGTTGGCGGAACTCAACGCTGCATTTTGTCCTATCTTGACAGTGGAAATGATAATAACTCATTCATACGACCGGAAAATGGAACACAAAACCATCACATTCACAGTTATACGCTGTCTTTAGGCAGATGCGGAAAGTATATATATATCCATATAATACAGAACAGAAAGGCGATTTAATAAATGTCTCGACTACCAAATGTACTGGAAAGCGCGCAAACGTTGAGGTCGGAGGTCGCGGGTTCATGTTCCGGTTAGGTTTGCATAATGTATGGCTTGCGTTTTAGTTGCATTCGATGTACACTTTCAGTTTTCATTATGTATATGTATTATATTATCTTTAGTGTTGATGTATGGATAATAAAGTAGAACTTAATTCATGTTGTTAATAAAATTGTAATCGCGTCGGTTGTGGGTTCAATTACAACTCAGAGTGATTCGCTTTGGTCTTGAAAATGTAGCAAAAAGTGGAGTACCGAGTGTCTTACTTAATACTTTGTTTCTTCTGCCAACCCTGCTGTATGCGGGATACAAGGTGAAGCTAATGTTGATTAGTTACATGGATAATTTTTGAAGTAAACATTTTTTTATTTGAACTACAAAAGCGTGCTTGCATAACATTTTAGTACATATAATAGTGGAAATTAACATGTAAATATTGTCTTTACTAACTAACTTCAGAGAGCATACAGGAAGTTACTTTTGTACTTAATAAATAGTATAATAATAGGGGAATGGATATATTATTTCCCCGCTATGGTAAGATACGAATACGAAACAACGGTGTTGAGTTACGAATCTCAACACTCAATGTCATGAATTTATCTCCTTCCAGAAGTGGTAGGTAGGAACGGAGTGGCTTGATACCTACTCTTCTACGCTGTCCTTAACGCACTCTAAAATAACTCTGGCTACAGACAGGTGATTTTCTTTTTTTTTACCCTTTTGAATTTCAAATCGTTTCACAGTACTGCGTGGGAATGGACAATTTAGATATACCCTCGATTATTTCCTCTAAAGTACGACCTTATTGCTTTGGAATAAGAGCGATTTTCCACTGTTTTTATGGCATGCAAATTATAATACAAGCTGTGAATGGTTAATTTCTTTTGTAGTTGTATGTATAACAATGTATGAAGATTTTGTTTCCGGTAATATTTAAGTGTATACAGTTTTTGGGTGGACTTGACGATTTTTTGAATTGGTTCCTGTCTATTTTGGATACCTCTGGTCGTTTTTGCGTTTTCTTTTCATTTTACTATGGGAATAGTTTGTTTTGCACCTTTTTGAGTTTAAAGATGTTGATATTTGATTGATATTTATACGATCACGTTCGTGAACGTGGTGTAACGTGTTGTTTGGTTAGCGTCTAACTGTAAACGAGAAACTGATGTCATGTCTGTCAAATATAAAGGGCGGCGTTGAGTTACGCCATTTAACACATAATGCCTAGAAAATATGCCAAAAAGTATAGACTAGAGTATCTTGACAATTTATATCATATATGTGGCGTACAGCGTGAAGCTATAAACAATGTTAAGAAATAAAAAAAAATAGGTTTTTTTATATGGTTAAAGTAAATTCTTTCTGCATATTAAACAAAACGCGAGTATTGCGTGTAAATAATTAATAGACTTACAAGCTAAATGTATTCCCAAGTACAAGATTCTTGAGAATTTTTCTCACTAACTTTTCGAATTGATGAAATATTTTCGTATTATTCACACGCTTTCGTTTTAACCCTTATAAGTAACAAGGCGCCGATAAATAACTACTAACTATTTATAGGAAATCAAACCGTATAAAATACTACATTGTATTTGGCTTCGTTCTCGTGGTAAATTGCAAGTAACTAAGACTTTTTTAGGTTTCCAGATAGAATCTGGGAACCTTGTGTTAAGACAAGTCCGTTTCACACTTTCTGCCGAATTCTGGAGGCACTGCATCTTGAGTGGCCAGAGGGAGCAAAGGAAAATGTTAAATATTTCCTCGAATGGAAATCGAACCCACAATTTTTTCGCGTTTAAAGGCACACGCTCTGCGTTACGAACAGTCGTACCTGCTGATTTGTTACTTATGTTACACAACTTTTAGTTATTTGACACCAGTATCAAATAACTAAAAGTTGTGTAACATAAATAATAAATCAGCAGATACAGTAGATTGTATTAAAACGTTTAACGAATTATTATAATATAGTTCGTTCATAAATTCCTCGATAAATGGACTGTTCAAAAATATTTTTAAATTTGAACTAAGAGTTCCTGAGATTCTCGCGTGCATCCAAACAATGTCACAAATATTCCACGATGCTCAATTGAGGCAAAAGATTAATTTTATTCAGTCACTCGTAAAATAAAATTAAACAAAAAGTGATGAGTGTACACATTAAAACAAACACGTTGAATGGTGATTGAGCAATATACTGAATATTGCGGCAGTCGTAGCACAGAGGTCTGATGCGGCCATTGTGGGTTCGATTCCTGCTCGGTGGAATTAACTATTTTCA
>DWAO01000942.1:0-21514 GCA_018230605.1 Heliconius congener | reverse complement strand
ATATATATATATATATATATATATATATATATATATATATATGTATATATATATGCTGCTATCCCACTGAACTATGTACCACATAATATATTTTGTGTTATATTTTGTACAAAATACGAGAATATTCACAACTTATAGAATGCACCAAAACTGAGTTCACTCATCCGCAGCTGGAGTGTGCTATATTGCAAAATTTTCGTCCATTTCCATTGAAATTTTTAAACGTATAGGTGCATAAATTCGTAAATTTATCCTACAGAGGTCGGACGCCAATATGGCAGAGGTCACGATATTTTGACCTAACTCTGAACTTGGCAAATCTAGGTTAGAATACAAAGCGAGCTATAACTTCTTGTGGGCTAAAAATTTTTCTAAGAATTTAAACACGAGCTATTTGGTATATGCAATATTTTTCAAAAGACTAACAAAACTAATGAAGCCTCTGTTGTTTTTACAAAGTAAAAGGCGACTGTTTTCTTTAAATGTTTAAGTTTCATATTCAAACCGTAGCTTATAAGATACGAAACTTAACAGCAGAATTTTGGTTATAATTTATTTACATTTAGTTAATAAGAATACGTGAGAACGGCATTCCTTTTTTCCCATCTCCCGTCTTCTGGGAGGGAAACCCCATAACATGGGCTTAGAATTCTTTGTTTGTTATTTACGAAATTGGCGAAAAATGAAGAATGGAGAAACGGGTCACTAGTTTCTCTTTTAAAATACCTTATTTGGTACAGCAGATGTGTATATAATTAATAAATTAGCTTATAAATGACACATTCTAAGTGGCATGTTGTAACGATTAATATGATGTTATATATTTGTAGCTTTATATTATTCGTATAGAAATATAGAGTTTAAAGGCAAAAACAAATTTTAGTACGCATCACAGGTTTATTTATTTTTATTATTTATATATTTAATTTTATATTTTCATTTCTTCGTTCTCGTCTCGAGACAAAGCGTGACGTTGAGTTCCGCCACTCAACACGCAATGCCTCCAGAATTCAGCGGAAAATGGAGAACGGAGTGTCTTAAAACTAGGTTCCCTCTGCTTACCCTGCTGTATGCGAGATACAGGGAGAAAGAAGTTCATTGATTTATTTTTGTTTAACAGGTTGTTTTCATTACAAACGAGATGATACTAAAGAATCTACATCAGTTTTATTGCAGCGCTGTTAGCACGGCATTGGCGCTCATTATGCATTTCGTACTGGGTTGTCGTTAGGGTTTATTGGATATAACTGGTCAAAGGCGTAAGTCTCGTATACAGATCTGTTCTTTGACGAAATTTGCTTTGAAGAAGTCGTTGGATTTTTTGATGACGATTTTTAGCTTTTTTTGTTAATATTCAAGGATAGTTAGTGGATATTTATTTTCATTTTCCGTTTCCCATTTATTTTAAAAATATTGTGTGTTGAGTGCTTGAAATCATTATAATAACTAGCCGTAGTCACTCTGACTATATTTAAAAAAATAAAGCCTCATTCTTTTTCTCATACAGATGCGAAAGTAGAAAGAACGTAGTGTTAAGGTACTCAATTTTATACTCGAATTTAAAACACTTTATTTTGACGACGGAACTCAAATTGTCTTATTTTATCCAAGCGGGGACTGTCCATGTTTCACGTATGAAGCAAAAAACCTACATTTTATAGTACTATTGCTCTAAAATACATACAAAAAATATAAGTTAAAATATATATAAAAACAAAAACGAGAAGGAGAATTTATAGACTTGTTTATATCTATTTTTATATTCCCTAAAGTGGTAGTCTCTTAATAAACACAAAAAATATAAATTCTCTTTCAGCCTAATAATACGTTAAAAACGCAAAGACAAAAGAGTTCTCTTATAAAGAATACCTTTTAAAAAACACCGTAAGTAAGGCTGTTTTAGATGAAATATACGAACAATTTTTATAATTTAGGATAGTTAGTAGTTAGTAAGGAGCTCGGAAAGTTAAAGAAAGAAGAAAAGTTGTCATCGCTTTAATTACTAAAAATTAAATTATGTCTAAGTTGCTGTAGTTACTAGGAAGTAACTAACCAGTCCTGTGGGAACGTTTAATTTTCACTAAAATTATAGTGCTCTTTAGATACTGACTTTTTAAGTCGACAATTTTAAGTCATAATACTTAGATTTAGTCCATGGTCCAGTCCATTCTCTAATATAATATAAGTACAGCGTTGAGTTCCACCGCACTATATACAACGTTTTACATAGAATATAAAATGTTTCATTTATTTTATATTAGTTATTGTAGTGAAAAATAGAGTGATTCAATACTTTTTCTTCATAAATTTATGAAACTGAAAATATGCTATAGCCCTCTTATATCAGGATTGGCAAAAATAAAATTGAGTGGAGGAAATCAACACCGCTCTTTGTTATCAAAATAAAAATAAACAATCCCCCAAGTGCACATTAAACCAAAAACAATCACAATTAGAACCAGCCACTGTGGCACAACTGCCTTAAACTAAACAATCAAAATATTATAATATTTATAATAAATAATTGAGTTCAGTCGTGGCGCATTGGCACAAAGTGTGACTGTACTACTGGTTGTGGGTTCGATCCCCACACGTGAAAATAACATATTTATTTACATATATATATTCACTACTTCGCTCTGGTGTCGCGGCGTTGAGTTCCGCCACTAAACACGTAATGCCTCCAGAACTTGGCCCCTCTGCCTACTCTGCTGTGTGCGAGATACAGCGTGAAGCTGATTTATTTATAATAAATAATTAAAATTAATTCTGAGCCAATGTTAAATGCAAAGCATATTCAAATTGGCTCGAGTACGTAAGCCGTATGAATTGTTTGTCCCATTACGAGATTATGCTGGCTCCCAGAATGTTTTGCATACAAAACCTCCACATAAAGAATTCTGATGAAATTAAGTTATCCCTTAGAAACATCGATACGGGAAGAGTCTGAGTGGAATAGGAAATAAGATGATCTAGTTAATTTCATTTTCGACAACCTTTGTGCTTGAAACGTAATATCTGATTTAGGCAAACTGTGGGCTTAACTCGGATTAAAAGATTTTTATGAATATACAGTTTTAAAAAAGCTTTAAGTTTAAGGTTTTTAGCTCGTATCAAAGAACTCCGCTCCCTACTTTCCCCCCAATTTTCGATTTTCAGAACTCAACATCGCGCTCTGTCTAAGTGAAATATCGAATCTAGAACCATTAATAGGTTTCTTTGGGCTGCTGGGTCACTTTAATGTCATATTAACAAACACAAAACCAAAAAAAATCGAAACCGAATTAACATCATCCCGATTCCATACTAAAATTCCTGTAACGACAAATGAAGTCAGTGCTTCGTAATATAGGAATGAGAGCATCCTTCAAATTAAAGCCACTCGACTCCGGATCAAAATTGAATCTCATTATAAGGCACAAAGCATGAAGCAATTTTGGAAATATCCGAGCTGGTCTGTCGCATGGATGAATCCCGTCTTGTCTGATCACTGAGCTTTAAGGACTTTATTACTGATACGTACTTTCAGATACCCAAAAAATAATTCAAACATTTTCGAATTATTGAACATGAAACTTTAATTCAACAGATTTTAGAACATTATGTTTATTTGTTTTTAAGTTTCTCGTTGTGTCTCGCATGCAAAGGGAACGTACTGTTAAGAGAGACATCGTTTCTCGTGCATAAACAAACTATCTAGATATTGTGAGTTGGGTGGCGGAACCCAACGCTGCGCTGTATTTTCACCAAAATATTATTTTGGACATATATTATATTTTACATATTGAGTGCTGCTACTCAACGCCACATTTTTACCTCATTACCAAAGCGAGGAAAATGAAAACAATAAATATTTTATCTCTTTGAGTGGGAATCGAACCCACAACCCATCGTGCCGCACGCTTGTGCCCCTGCTCTACGATTGGCCTTAAAGAATGAGATGAGAGACCATTTTAACATGATCAGTGTATCCTAGCCGAATGTTAAAGGACACGCCCTTGTGTCGTTCTGTTCTCAATTTGTGATACCTTCCATGGTCAAAATACAACACATTGAAACAGTAAAGAGAAAACGAATGAATAGGGCAAACATGTTTAAATTCCATATTATTATTTTCCTTTTACATAGAATTTCAATATAGGTAACAATAACTTTTTATCACTGTAACTAATATTCAAGAAGTCAAGAAGTAATATAAAAACTATATTCCTATACAAGGCTGTATTAAGGCCGATGCGACTTATCTATTGTCAGCGGTTGGTCTCCATTGGAAAACTACTCAAACTTCGAAAGAAACTCTGAAACGTCTCTAGTTTGAAAAGATTTTTAAAGAAATGTTTAAGAAACTGTTTTTATTCGTTTCCTTATTTAACTTTTAATGTAAGCATAAATGGAAGTACATATAAATGTTGTGGCGCAGTTGGATTGACTTTGAATGGATATTTATACAATACTCGTTCGGAATATTATTCTGAGTAACTTATCTACGTTTATTTATTTATAAATTTTCTACGTTACCGAGTCGCTGATGGATAATGTACAGCCGTAATTACGCGGTGTAGAATGCTGAAATTGTGCACTGTTTCTATGGGGAATGTAGGGTAGCACTAAAAAATAGTTTGTCGATGTTCCTCTGGGAATGGCAGAAAAAAAAGGATTGAAATTGTAGTCCACGTAAATTTATTTGCAATAATATGTAAATGTAAATAAGACTAATAATAATTTTAAGAGCTCATTGTGGCGAAGTGGGGCAGCTATCTGTCGATACCATAAATATCACTTTAAAATTTTATGCTCTTTACGATCCCACCCCGATCGACGGTCGTAAGCCGGTCTTAGAGTCCTGCAGGGGACGTCCTTGTCACCGACGACATCTCCTTAAAGAGCTACGTAGCACTTGCAATTTTTCAAGGACAGAGTACCCTTTTCTCTACCTAACAGGTGTCGCTGTAAATGCCATTAGTACCAACAGCATTAAAAGTTCAGGAAAAAGCTGAAACTTTTCCTCACTTTGCGTAGACAAATCGTAGTGTAGATTTCTAAACATGAACAATGTTGCATGGCAATAAAGAAGAAAAAAAATACCTACTTACGTTTTTTAATATAAAATATAATATATTTTTTTTAGAGTATTTCATATAGTCCGAGGTTGTGGCTGCGATTCCCGCTCTGGTAACGCTCACTCTCTGTGGTAATGCTCACCTTAGCTTAGTTCCATTATCCACAATTCGCCGGAAAGTGGGCAACGAAAGTGGGAACAGAGTGTCTTATCTACCTTTTTGTCTTTCAAGTTCTCTCTGCCTAATCTGCTACATGCGGGATACTGCGTGAAGCTAAAAAAAATTCTAAGCGAACCATAAAAATGAATATTTAAAAGGCGAAGCTGCGTAGTCTAATTTCTGCTTAAGTGTAAACGTTATTACACTAACTACGTATGAATTTAAGGAACCGAGTTATATAGCCAAAGACACTTACAGCGTTGCTTGTAAACTAAGTAAAGAAAGTAAAAACAAAGATAATTTTAATATATAGATAATCCAGTTTCACGCTACTCTCGCACATAGATATAGACAGAGGGAATAGAGTGTACGGGATACACAATACATATTACGCTTCCCATATTCTGTGTGCAAAACTTAAGCAAATTGAGAACATTCTCTACCCCAAGTGGGGATTGAACCCACAACCATTGCACTTGCAGACACTGTCCTACTGTGCCACGATTGAATCTTCTGGCAAGGCAATTTCACGCAATAGACCGTATATAGCAGGATATACAGAACTAGAGTTGAGAGGCAGAACTCAGCGCAGCCCTTTGTCTTGTTACTAAAGCAAGGGAATTAAAAATAGATCATTCCCGCCAGTGGAAATCGAAGCCACAGCTGTCGCGAATTCTCCTTTTGGTGTAAGAGGTTTACAGTATAAAATACAGTACTTGTTTTATATTTAAATGGTAATTTTATATAGCAAATGAGAAACAAAATACGACCTTCATTAGTATTTGTAGCGTGTATTAAAATTCTTTGATACCGAATCAAAGGAAATGTGAATTGACAAATTATGTTTACTAAGAAATTTTCGTTAATAAGATATACTCTTTATATTATCTTATAGGTTTGTATATATTTAATATGTAATTTTGATAAACATAATATATATACTTTTACTATCATACTTTTATAATCAAATAGAAAAAAATACTTTTTTTGAATATTAAATTATATATAATTATATAGCAAAGGCAGGTAGAGAATGGTGACTTTCTCAAATAAATATATATAAATTTAATATAAAAATCCGATATTAATTTCAAGTTGCCACAACGTATGTAGGACATATATCTTAGTATAACGTGGCATCCTGTCGCCGGCAAGCGTCAAGCGACAAGCGTCGCTACGCCAACGATCCAGTGTATACCTCCACCTATAGAGAATATCCAGCAAGGCTCAGCTAGGGCTCCAGAGAGAGGAACCTCCAATACACGAAGCCTGAAGTAAATCTGCTTTCTGCATCCGGTTCTTGATCCAATAGTGAAGTATTCAATATAAATGCAATTGTTGTGAGTTGGATACCTATGCAGTGGATAGTTTTAGACTAGAAGTAACATCTAATTTTCCGTTCCAAGATTTTTATGATTTATGGGCTGATGTCTCAAAAAAGACAAAAAAGAAATACTTGTGTCATTTTGCCTATACTATATTGAAATGAACCTAACCTGTGAGTCTAAAGTGAGTAATAAAATGTGCGACCGATAATATTTACGATAAATAAATAAATATAAACTAAAATACAAAACAACAACAAAAAATGTTGTCCGTGTTGCCCTTATCTTCTTATTCTCGTAGCGTGGTTTTTTGGTTTTTTAGTTTTTATCCCTTTTTATCCCTAGCGATGTAAAAAACAAAAATTAAACAGTTTGTAATACTCGCGCGGCGGTTAAAATATAATTGAAAAAGGATAAAATAATAAAAATCACCGCCTGAAATAATATATGTGACGGGTGTTTGTATGTTATTAACGTAAAAAGCTTTTATATAAATTGATTTGATTTCTCACAGAGTCGGACGGACACATGAACGACAAAGTGTTCGTTTTTAAAGCACTTCCTTTAGTACCTATGTGTTTCTTTAATACGGAGATGTGGCAAAAACATGGTTATCTAACTTCCTATATACTTAAAAATGAACCAAAGAGAATACGGCTGCCATCAATATTTAAAATTTTAACATAAGTATAAATAAGCATAGCAATAAAATATCTTCAAATTATTCACGTTACTACAAAACTACAAAACAGCAGGTCCAGACGGATTTTCTTGCATTTCTTATTAAGTTCATAGGGAGTTCCATACTTATGTTATTGCCACATATACCTTCATTAAGGGAGACAGAGACAGAAAGAAATCCAATTGTTTTTAGCTTCACATTGTATCCCACATATTGCCATATGTGGGATACAATAGGGTAGGTAGAGGGACCAGGGAATCTAGTGTTAAGACACTCCGTACTCCATTAAGCCTCCGTTCCCCACTTTCCTAAACGACGGCTTCTAATTCTTCTAAAACTTTTAATCAAGAGAAATGAATGTTTTTACAGAAATAAACATCAAAGAAAAATATTTTACCTCCAAAATATCAACAGCTAATCTATAACCAATGGCATCATAAATTAAATAGATAGTGCCATCTACCCATAGATCATGGGAAGCGACAAATTAGGTGTTGGCTGGCTTCCAAAATTCGGAGATGACGCAAAACTGTAGTGGCCCTAAGTGGAAAACACTTAACATGTCCCCTTACATTTATATAGCGGGAGATACACGACACGCAGGGTAACTGAAAATAGGACGCAGTTGTCGTTAGGTATGTACGTGTGAAATATAATAAATAAAAAAATAAGCTTCCCGCTATATCCCGCATATAATAAGATGAGTAGAAAGAATCTTGTAATAAGATATACTGCTCTCCATGCACCGCCCAATTTTCGAAGTATTGCGTGTTGAGTGGCGGAATTTAACGCTGTGTTTTGTTTTGTTATAAAAACATTTTCATTCCTCCGAATGAAAATCAAACCCACAATGGTCGTTTACAGTCAGATGCTGTGCCATTGCACTGCGATGACCGCGACTTTTAGCCTTCTTTTTTTTCCGCGTCAGTCCGTTTTAACCTTTGCTCAATTTCGAGACATTGTATGTTGAGTGGTGAAACTGTCGAAAGGCATTGTACGCTACTGTTACGCTATTGTTTGGTTAAAAAATAATTTTTGTTTCGGGCCTTTAAAGCTTATTATATAAATTGAGTTGCATGGTGGATATGACAAAAAACCGGCCAAGGGCGAGTCGATCTCGATGGCCTAGGATTGCGTACCGAAATGCGGACTTTTATTTTGCTTATGTTAGCAAAAAAAAAAACTTTTATATATTTTTTTAGAAAGTTGAATTTTAAAGAATTTTTGAAACTTTTTTTTTCAATAAACTCCTATGGCACATTATGAAATACCTTTTTCATCCCGCACATGAGGTAGGTGTAGGAAAACGGAACCTAAGAACTTGGAAGTATATAGACACTGCGTTTTCCATTATGACACTTCTTTTCCCAATGTGTTAACGGAACTTAAATATTGCGTATAGGAGGCAGGGCGCAAGGACATGACAATATATTTTTTTATTTACTGTCCCGAGTGGTAATCGAACTTATAGCCATCGTCACAAGTTCCTGTGACACGACTAGCCTCAAATTATAATCACATACAGACACACGCTACACATTATATTTCAAGCGCAAAAAGCAATTTCTCTACAATTACAACTCGAGTGAAAATAAAATGAAGTGATAAAAATTGCTTATATAAAGTATAGAATAAATAGAAATATAAAGCAATACGATACATCGCGGACGTGAGATCTCACGAATGTGTAGAGCTCTTAGAGCATCACACTTAAGAAGCCCTCTTAAAGGCCTACCTACGCCTAGAAATAGGTTGGTTGTTACAAAACCCTTTTAAAATAAATATGTATGTATAAATTATACTGGAAGAGATACAGGTTTTATATTTCGTATAATGTCTTCAGCTTATTATAAATGTAGAGGCCGTCTTGTGGTGTGGGTTCGATTCGTACTCGAAGATACAAAGTCAAACGTAGAGTTCTCAAAATTAAAAAGTCAAGTCAAGTCAGTTCTGCAAATTAATACGCATGGGAATTGAACACAAAACCATCGATATTATTAATATTATTATTATTAACCTACTTGTAGTATAGACTTGTAGAGTCAAGATACTTGTCTAATATTGTTAAAATAAAAATAAATGGTGGCCAAAATTAAATAAACATTAGAAACAACATTTGAAATTCGCTAATAAATGTAAATTGAAATAATATAATTTAATTCCTATGAATAGCGATGGATTTCATTATCTTTCAATGTATTTTAATTTAGTTTGTAGATGGATTTTTAATCAGTTTTTTCTAGTTCACAGAAATTATGACAGTTCTTCGAGATTTTAAATAATTTATTTTAAAAAGACACTGTCCGCGGTCGGTCTCTTGTAATACTGACTTTTTGTTAAAATTATAATGGCATAACTTTATGAGTAATTAACTTTATATTAAATTAAATATTTAAAAAGAACCCCTCGCTTAATATCTGAAATTCAAGTCCAATGCCAATTCAAATATTTCTCGTTAGCTAGTAATTCTTATATAGTCTTAGTTAAATGTTAAGAACAAAAAAAACTCTTTACATTTAGTTATTTAATCGGCACTTACCATTATATGTATGTTAAAAAAAAACATATTTTATCATATACTGTCAATCTCCTGACATTATATTGCACAAGAGAGTTAATCATTTCGAGCTCTTTTTCTAACTACACTGTTCCTAAATATTGAGGCTATTGTGGCAGGGACAGAAGCGTGCCACCGTGCAACGGTTGTAGATTAGATTCCCACTCAAGGCAATGCAGTATTTAATATTTTTATTTCCTCAGTCTGGAAACTAGGGAAAGAGTAGAGATCCACCTCTTAACACGCAATGCTTTAAAAATTCGGCATCGTGCGGAATGGAAGGGCTTTAATGGAGGTTAAGTTAGGTAGTTAGTTAGGTTCCCAGGCTCCCTCTGCCTTCACTGTTATGTGTGAGAAACAGCTTGAATATAAAAAAAAACGACGACGAAACGATTTCCAAATTGAACTGGTGGGTGGGTGGGTGTACCACCATGTTTTCAGACAAACACTGTTAACTAAACCGCTATAGCGCTATAGCAACACAGAACAATAAGTATCCGCTCCAAGTCTTAACAAATGGACGTGGCTTCGCTCACGTGGACTATTATAAATTAATACTTGTTACAGAAGTTTAAACCAGTTTATAACTGAAATAAAAACTTTTATAAAACGTTCAACGTCTCTTTTCATGATTTTAATGTTTGCCCTTACTTCTTCTACTTTAAAACTCTACTTTTCTCTTCCACTTTAAAAATTACTCTACAAATATTTTTTTAAGAATAAAGTGACTAAAATATGACTAAAATGTTAGCCTTTGTTATACGTCACATTTTAGTAACTTTATATTTGATTTTCAGATATAAAATATTGTTTAAATAACAGCGAACTTTTGAATATTCATGAATTTTAGTATCTTGTTTCTTCCCCGTTTTCTCTTCAGCTTCATGCTATGTTTCACAGGTAGAAGGGAAAGGTAGAGGGAACCTAGTGTTAAGACGCTCGGCTCCGAACTTTCCGCCGAAGTCTGGAGCGGATCTGTGGCGGAACTGAACGCCGCACTTTGTCACAACCTGTCGCGCTTATACTCACACGCTAGTGCTCCTGCGCACGGGCTGGCATCAGCCGACAAATTATTATTTGTGCTTGTTATACTTAAAACAAATATATTTATATACAAAGCATATTCAGCTTATTATTATACATAATATAATAATAAGCTGAATATGCACACATTACTTCCTTATTCTATCATCCACTGCGTTACGATGCCTTCAGGCTTATTTCATAAAAATAAAAAATAATAAATTCTATCAATATGTCTGTTCCACTATGAAATATTTGATTGCGATGGAACCAAAACGACATTTTCACTCCACGTCCGGTTTTGTCCGGTTAGAGACAAAACAGTTGTTACAAAAGAAGTGTTAAATGCTATGTAAATTTCAATTCTATTCCATTATAATAGGTTTCAATTTCGTGTGAAAATTTGGTGTTCCAATTTTCTTTATTCCATACCAACGCCAAATTCTGAGGCCTTGTCTTTGATTAAGCTCCGAGATGTGTCCGTTTTCAACCGTTTTACTTTCAATTTTGTTCAACGCCGTATATTCTGTAATATAGAAGCTATTTACACAATTTTTTTATAATCACGCTTTGTTTAAAATATACGAACATATTTTATTTAATATAATCAGTATAAAAAAATTTAATTACATAAGCCACCCAGTTTTTTTATTAATACATAGGACAGCCATCGCCTTCGGGGAAGCCCCTATGCAGGCTTCCCTGAAGGCGCTGGTGGCTTGCAATAGGCAGGCCCTCTGCCAAGGCGTCGTGGAAGTGTGGGCGAGTGATCCTGTGTCGTCTCATTTTAGTGGATATGGTTTCAGCTTGGCTTTAATGGGTGGTATCAGGTTGGCCTTTGATGAGTCTCACATTACCATCCGTCTGTAGGGCACGTTTGTCTTGTCAACGAAACCAACCATACCGGTTGTGGACCAACATAAAGGCTATTTTTTATTCGCGAATTCGCGTTTGTCGTGCGAGCGTACTTACCGGCTACCTAGATACACCTTAAATACAACTACTTTTGCGAATGAAATCTAATAAATTTTCAAGATATTTAAATTACGATTTGTTAAGTTTATAACAATAAGGATAACCATAGTTTTCAATCAACAACAATGTCGTAAGTTGAGGCGAGTGAAACCGCGTGGGGAGCGCTAGTCAATGTTAATAATATTGGTTTTGTGTTTGTGATTGAACTCTGTGAAAGCTACACTCTATGAAAGAAATATTCATCGATTTTACAATCAATACTAATAAAAAATTCAAGAAATGAATCAATTGAGTCAGTTTTAAAATTTAAATGGTATTCAGGACACGAGTCAATAAAACAGTACTAGTTAGAAGGTTGTTAAGAAAATTTAATAACGATTTCGTTCTTCCTTGTATATAATTAGAGTGTAGTTAAGGTACTATTTGTTTTCGGCTTAGCGTAAATATTATAGTCTCGAGTGTTTGTTTAATTGTTATAAACTATACAGTCGTGGCGCAGGGCAAAAGCATGTGACTGTAAATGCGATAGGTTGTGGATTCGATTCTCACTCGAGGAAAAGAAATATAGAGACAAAGCGCGGCGTTGAATTCTGCCAATCAACCCGCAATGCCTCCGGAATTCGGCGCTAAACGGGGAGTGGAATGTCTTTACTCTAGTCTCCCTACTTGCAGCTTCATGCTATATCCAGCTATATGCGGGATATAGCATGAAGTTGAAAAAAGGATTAATTGAAGCGTGAGCCTGTAAAAAGTTATTCATACTAAGGTTTTTAACTGACTAATAACAACTTTACAATATTTATAATCAATTTTCAAACATAATAATCAAACATCACGTTTTTTTTTTGGGCTGTGCCTCTCTTATGTTATATATACTATTTTAATATTTTTTACTCGTTTTATCACTCTCATTTTAATAAGTATAAAAGTGTGTTAAGTAGAGTAGAGTGAGTCTTTAGCTTCCTTCGAAGCCATTTTCAAATTAACAAGCACAGAAAAAATAATGGAACGTTAGTTAAAAAAAAATCGTTACTCGATATAATACTTCAGCGCAATCCGTTAAAAATAGATATTTCATTACGGATTGCTGCAGCAATTGTCCCATTTCTTTCCTGATTTTTCGATTCTATTTTTCCTTATTGAATTTAAAATCTGAGTTTTGTTCTAAGAAATACCATATTTTTTATTATTGAAATTCTTATTATTAAAAGAGGGTCGCAAGATTAATATATATTTTGTCTGCGTTTTGTAATTTAAAAAAAACAGTCAAGCGCGAGTCTGAATCGATCACCGAGGGTTCTTAGTAATTCAGAATTGTAGGTCAACGGGAAATAATACTGGTAAAAGTTGACAAACTGAAGTTTGCGGGCATTTTGAATGTATGCATCCATTTTCAATTACAAGAAATATTTATATTATATATGTCGAGGCAAAGCGCAGCGTTGAGTTCCGCCACAGAATACGCTATGCCTTCAGAATCCGGCGGAAAGTGGGGAACGGAGTGTTTTGAGACTAAGTTCTGTCTATCTTGTTATGTGCGGGACACAGCGTGAAGCTGATAATATTTTATATAAATACAAATATTAATTTTTCAAGCTTTTTCTTTATTTGTTCTGTAATATTGATAAGTGTAGGCCAAAGGGATAAATCCTATATATAGCCTTTAACTGTAAAATGTTAAAAAATATATATATATATCTAAGGGCAATACCCTATAGATTTGATTACGCGGCAAATTTCACACTAAATGCAAAAAAAAAAAAAATCTGCATTACGTGTTGAGTATTGGAACCCAATGCCGCATTATTTCTCGACACCAGAGCGAAGAAATGTAAATATTAAATACTCAATATCCTCGAGTGGAAATCGAACCTATACAACCTTTCGCGTTTACATTCACACTCCTGCGACATGACTGGTCTTATCATTATTATTTATTTGCCTTAACTCAATTCGCGCAATGTTCTTTATTTAGCTATAAAAAATCATGATCATTTTCTAAATGCCCACAATAAAAGAAAATGGCTTATTTTCTTAAAAGAAAACAAATGGAAAGCAAAATAAATGTGTTTAATTGTCCGTAAAAGCTTTCGATGCTGAATAAAGGAGCGGAATCTTAGTTTTGGATTCAGGGTAACAAAAACATCGTATACGGGTATTGCCGGATTAATGTTTTATTCATATGAAGGGGAAAATGGGGGAAAATGGGCAAAACATATTGGTACTATGGCGTGCATGGTACAAATATTTTTTACGCTTAAATATACGGTACCCTTTTGTAGCGGAACCTCGTTTTATATATGGATAGTAATAAAGATCAGATTGAATCAGTGGAAAAGCGATATTGGCAAATTATATCTTTATGTTTTTTTAAAGATAGTTTCTAGATGTAAGAATGTTAGTGAGATAACGTAGTGGCATATCATTTTATTCTGTTTTTTTTTGTTTTAAGAAACAACGCCGGTACGTCATTGAATTTTTCTAGGCATTGTGAATTGAATGATGGAACTTAACGGCGGGCATTTGCCTTGGTGCCAGAACGAAGCAATGAAATTATTAATAAATAATAATATTGAGGCCAGTCATGGCGCAGCGGCACGAAGTGTGACTGTAAAACCGACTGGTTGTGGGTTTCATCCCCACTCGATGAGATGAAATATTTACTTAAATTTATATATCCATATATTCGCTCTGGTGTCGAGGCATGCGCGGCGTTGAGTTCTGCCACTTAACACGCAATGCTTCTAGTGTTTAGTAGAAAGTGGGGAACGGAGTGTCTTAACACTAAGTTATAGAGATACAGCGTGAAGCTGATTCTATTAATAATTCATTACCTCGAGTGGGGATCGATCCCACGACTGTCACGTTACATTCACACTCTTGTGCCCCAGGACAACCATGGCCTCAACGTTTTTGACGTAAAGTATTTGTATGTAAATATATACTTTAAACTAGGGGCCTTAGTTTCTTCCTCACTTCGTTTGTCGACGCCCGCACGCTTCGCACTCTGTAATTATTTAAACAAAATATGCATCTTTTTTGTGTAAATATTATGACTTAAGTGAAAACTCTTCATCATACGATACTATATTCTTTAATGTTATTTGCTGTAACTTCACACTGTGTCCTGCTCATAGAAAGGTAGGCAGAGGGAACCTGAAAACCTATTGTTAAGACACTTCTGTTCCCGAATTATCTCTGAATTTTGAGGGCATTACGTATTGAGTATTGGAGCCTCATTCCTCAAACGATAAAACTAAATGTTTAATTACTTTGAGTGGGAATCGAACCTATAACCTGTCAGCTACAGTCGCAAGCTTGTGCCCTTGCACTACGACTAGGTATTATATAAAATATAAAATTATTTACAAAAAAATCTTTATACAAATGGAAGATAATATAAATGTATACAATATATGTACATCCTATTATCCGTAACGTTTGACTTGATCTTTATTTCATCTATTCATGCCACACGTATTTTGTTTAAGCCGTGTTGATTTAAATTAGACAAAGGGAGATGAGAAATGAGGTCTATTTTAATTTCAAGTGTAGACTGTAGGTCCAATTGGAACGACTTAATAACATGGTAAGAAAGCTTGTTTGCCCTCCTTTAATATTAGCTATAAAAAATACAGTATCTAACTGTAAACGCAGCGAACTGTAAATCGATTCCCATTCGGGGAATAAGTTATGTTCATGTCCTTGTCATTGTAAATAGATAAAGCAAGGCGTTCACTTACGTCGTTCAACACGTAATATCTCAAAAATAGGTGGGAAAAATTGAGAACGAAGCATTTCGAGATTTTATATGAGGGATACAAGTTAAGCAAGAAAAGAGATTATCATATAAATAATAGCAAATGCAATTTAAAAATTTAATACCCAACATATTAGGTAGGTAGGTTTTGGTTACATTTTAAATGTAGGTATAACCGAGTATTTAAAACCACCAGTCCATCATGTGGGCTGCAATCTGAATAAAACATTTCGTGTTTAATTAAAGTTTTTAAACGCAGCGTGTAATGCTATAGTAATCGTTTTAATTTTTTATATGTTTTTTACTCTTAATTTTTTTTATGATGTAAAAAAGGGATTTTGTGCTTATTTTTAACAATGGGCTTTTTTTGGGATACAACATAAAGAATAACGTAATTTGATATAGCCTTCCTCGATAAATGGACTATCAAAAACAAAAGTTATTTTTTTCATTCGATACAGGGAAAATTCACGGCTTCAATCGAACTTTATAATAGTAAGTATATACAAGATAAATATACTTGAGACACATATATACTCGAGGCAAAGTGCGGCGATCAGTTCCGCCTCTCAATACGCAATGCCTTCAAAATTCGGCAGAAAGTGAGCTACGTAGTGTCTTAACACTAGGTTCCCTCTGCCTACCCTGCTGTGTGTGGGATACAGCGTGAAGCTTGTTGGGAAATGTTTTGCTTTTAGTATGTATATTTATCATCTTATTCTTTTAGTCCTTGCTATATCAATAGTAAGCACGGTTTATTATTTTTTTATTAATATACATGTGTATATATTATAATACTTAATGATACTATTGTACGAAGAATTTTAAACAATTTTGAGAGAGAGTAAAATATAATATTTACGCTTTTTTATCCACTAAAAAGACTTTTTATATATTTTTTTAATATTTACACTGTATTCCGCAAGTAGACGAGAAATTCCAAATTCTTAAGGCATTGTGTGTTGAATAGCAGAAATCGCTAACACAAACTAACTACTAACTACCGCAACGCTTTTCCCCGTTACCAAAACGATTGAATAAAAATATTACATATTTCATTCCCCGAGTGGGAATCGAATACACAACCCTCGCGTTCACAATCGTACGCTTGTGTCCCTACATCACGACGGCCTCTACTCTACATTATTTTCTCACAGAAAGCAAAAAAAAAAAAGAACTTCCATATCCATTAAATCAGGAGAGTTATTATGTAGTAAAAATTTACTGTAACTGTTTTTATCGACAAGATGAGCGCTACACTCGAGAGATTGTTATCTACTCTACATCTACGCCTCAAGCTGTAGGATGAAACGACCGAGACTTAAAGTGTCATATATTTTTATTTTGCCTATTTATGAAATTAGTTCATAAATATAAGTAGGTTAGGCTATTGTTTTGTGTCGTCTAGAGTTTTTTTATTAAATATAAAATTTGGGGAACGGAGTATCTTGACACAAGGTTCCTTCTGACTACCCTGTTGTATTCGGAATACAGCGTGAAGCTGATTTTTTTATCATGCTAGGAGTGTATTTACAATTGATTCTCTGGCAGGGTAAGATTGGTTAGATAGAAGATAGCGTGAAGCTTAAAATACTAAAAAAAATGAAAATGAAAATGAAAAAAAAAAACTGAAAATTACAAAATTTTAAATCAATTTTGGTTACACTTCTTCTGCTTTTAGTATCATAAAATACATTTATTGACTGAAAAAATATATATATCTACAACCAAAAAAAAAACTAATTTTGTACCGTACACAACGCGCTATGAAAAATTTATTTCTCCAAGAAATATTTCTTATAATATTATATTTAAGACATGATTCTAAATAATTTACTAACTCTACATACTCGACTCAAAGTATACTCGTAGATATACAGTTTCTCTATATTGAAATATTTAGCAAACTAACTTCGCCAGCCTTACGGTTAATTCCATTGCACCAGCGGTCTGAGACTTGTGTGTATATGAATATAAAGGCAGTAGTTTTGCTTGAATATGCTAATAATACTGTTACCGCTACCTGTTGTTTCAAATACAGTATACTACTAATGCTATTCTGTTAGAGGTCAGTCGCAGGCGCAGGGGCACAAAGTGTGACTGTAAAATCGACTGGTTGTGGGTTCGATCGCCACTCGAGGAAATGAAATATTTATTTACATTTATATTTTTATATCTTCGCTCTGGTATCGAGGCAAAGCGCGGCGTTAAGTTCCGCCACTCAACACGTAATGCCTCCAGAACACAACGGAAAGTGGAGAACGGATTGTCTTAATACTAGCTTCCCTCCTCCTGCTGTGTGCGGGATACAACATGAAGCTGATAGATTTTTTTTCTATTCTGTTAGAGGCCAGTCGTGGCGCAGGGGCACAGGCATGTAACTGTAAACGCGAAAATATTAAATATTTCATTTCATCTCTGAAATGAAATATTTAATATTTTTATTTCTTCGCTCTGGTGTCAAGGCAAGGTGCTGCGTGAGTTTCACCACTTAACATGCAATACCTCCAGAATTCGGTGGATATCGGAGTGTTTTAGCACTAGGCCCTCTCTGCCTACCCTGCTATATACGGGATACAATTTCTATAAAAAACTATTCTATTCATATGATATATTGTACAAAATGATTTATTGGTAAAATGATGAAAGACGCAAGAAATTAACGTCTTTTTTGTCTGGATTTTTTTCATAATTAAAAATAGATATTTTACATATGAAAAAAATGCAGATATAAAAGATAAGACAGTGAAGCTTTAGCTTCAAAAACACTCCGTTCTCCATTTTCCCTAACATCAGAGACATTACGTGTTAATTGGCAAAACTTACGCGAGGGAACCACTAGGAAAAATGAAAATAATATAATAATTATAATTTGCAGGAAATAGTTGTAATTGCGATCCGTATTCGGAGAAAGAATATTGATCCGTTCTATTAAACAAGCTTTGGCGGTGAGTTCCGCTAATTAACACGTCAGGGTTTCGAATTCGTATGTCAAGTAGAACTGCTTCGTCAAACTAGGTTGCCTCTGCATATCTATGCGGTTAAAAGATAAAAATCAAAAAATGTGAAAGTTTCGTATTATAAACAATTTCTAAATATTCACTCAATTATTTTCTGCATTTCGTTTCTATTGCTTCTTATATGTATTCCATCATAATATGATTATCTGTTCTTGCAACAAATGAGTGAATGTAGACACCAATACCTATATTGAATTTGCTGACATTGTTACTCGGCTAATGAAACTGCAACTAACTTAGACTTACACTACATACTATAACGGCACTTGAAATGAATCATAACACGGTTTTTTTAAATAATAAAAAAAATACATCTGACTAAACAACAAAAAAATGTGAACACAACGCTGTTCTTGATGATATAACCAAAAATTTGATGATATAAAAAAAAATCTTAATAATATTATTTTTTCAAACGACTCTTCAGACGAGAGAAAAATTATGAAATCCCGCGAGTGGATAGAACCTACAACCAGTGCACCACAACTTTTAGAACTTGATAATATTTTATTTAATATTTTATTCAACTTAACGCCGTATCATGTAGCAGGATAGTCAGAGGGAATCAATAAGACACTCTGCTCCCCACTTTCCATCGAATTCTGGAGGCACCGCGTCTTGAGTGGAACTCAACGCCAAGGTTTACCTCCACCACCGCCACCAGGACGAAGAAATGAAAATATTAATATTCCATTTCTGAGTGCGAATCCAGCCCATCACCTGTCGTGTTTACGTGTTCCCCCCTTGTGTTACAACCGGCCTGTTTTATTAATATACTATTACTTAAAAAAATCTAAGAGATTCGCTTTATGTATAAGAATATATTTCTGAGCATGTCTATTAAAATAAGAGAAAATTTAAAGTTAATTATGAATATAGGTTGTTACGACGCGACCTTGACCAAAACGTCGAGCGCTATAAAACTCATATGGAAATACGGAAAAAAGAAAAATGAAAATATTTTCCATTAGAAAATATATTTTTCTCTAACTGAAAGTCAAAAGAAGTTTTAACATGTTACAAAATAAATGTAAACCACATTTATTTTAAGTTAAAATTAAATTAAGTTATGTGAAATAAAAGATTGCGTGTGAGTAAAGGTCACTTCTTCAATTATAAAATTTATAATTATTTACATTTAAATTATACATAATATATTAGATATCATCGGATAGGAAGTTATAGTCCGGTCCGGTTACAGGTCAGTCGTGACGCAGGGGCACAAGGTGTGACTGTAAAATCGACTGGCTGTGGGTTCGACCCCCATTCGAGGAAATAAAATATTTAGGCTTTAGCTAGGAGAAACCTCAGAATCTAGTGTTAGGACACTCTGTTGTCACTTAGACACTTCTGTTCCCCATTTTCCGCCGAATTCTCGAAACATTGCATGTTGAGTGACGGAACTCAACGCTGCGTTTTGCCTCATTACTAGAGCGAGAAAATTAAAATATTGATAATTGCATTCTTAATTGTAAATAAACAAGGTTTCGTAAATTAAAAGTAAAAAAAGAAAATGTTTGTGGCGTAAAATCTAATAAAAGAAACACGACTAACAAAATTTAAAACTGAAGACACTACAAACCTTCGTTAGATGGCCATTTTAATATTTTAGTATTTTAGGACCCACTATAAACCTAGGTAGTAGTAGTTACGTGACCTTCTCAGCTAGTACCTAATGAGCACTTCAAACTTATCAACGGCACTACGAAGGGCACTCAAAAACTTTAATATGCCTCTATTATCAAGATAAAGTCTATATCTAGTGAAGCACCAAACAATGGATTTTAAGCGATATATAAAAAGTATTGAACTGTACGCGATGCCTCGAAAAATTCGACGGTAAGTGAGGAACACTAAATTCCTTCTGCCTACTCTGCTATATGCGGGATATAGCGTGAAGATGATTTTTTTTATTTATCTGTATCGCTCTATGTTACATTATTTACCATAAGTATTAACGTAAGTTGTCATTTTTTTTATTTACAAAGTAATAAAAAATCCCTTAAAATTAATAAAATTATATTAATTTAATAAAATTATAAAAATCAAATCTAGGATAAAATTGATGCCAGTGGCGAAAGGGCACAAGCCTGTGACTATAAACGCGAGAAATTAAATATTTAATGTTTTCATTATTTCGTTCTAATTTCGAAGGACAGCGCGGCGTTGGATTCCGCCACTCAAGATACAATAAAGTCAAAGTTAAATAATTTTATTAAAAGTAAGAAGTAACATTGCTTCATTTTTTGAACGTCAAACTTACTATATATATTAACAATTTACTTAAACTCAGCGGGACTTTTATTAAAATAAATTTTATACAAATACATATTTAATTATCTGTGTCAATGATACCTTTGAAACAGACTGGAGAGAGCATTTCATTCTCAAGGCGTGTGTTATCATTTATATAATCGTTAATTTGGTAATAACCTTTAACACACAAACGTCTTACATGACTTTTTTTAAATAGTGCCATAGAAAATTCTGCCATAAAAATTTCTAACGTTTTCTGAGATCCTACTGTAAAAGCGTAACATAAAAGAATTAGGCGATGCAATCGATGCGCGAAGATTAAGCTTATTTTTTTTGTATTAAGGTCAAAGTCAAGTTAACATGCATAACATTTTCATTCTAAAATGTATTGAGATAAAACTCTCAATATATTAATATCTCTAGGATTCAGTGGAAAGTTAAGAGCGGAGAGTTTAACACTAGTCTCCCTCTACCTAATCTGCTCCATGCGGCATACAGTGTGATGCAAACAATAGGATATTATTTTTTTTACATTAGAAGGCACTATTTGTGTACTACCAAATTATATAAAAGCTAAAACGCAATTCAGCGTATTATATTGCGAGGTTCAAGCGGACGAAGCCGCGGGAGGGTCGCTAGATTTGATAATATATATATATATATATATATATATATATATATATATATATATATATAT